>PVJX010006698.1:0-75791 GCA_004027295.1 Dolichotis patagonum
GATCGAACTCACAACCTTGCGCTTGCCAGGGAGGTGCTTAAACCACTGAGCTAAATCTCCAGCCCCATATACCAGTTTTTTGATGGTATTACCACTTTTTTATTTTCTTGCTCTGTGTTGTGCTACCGGCTTTAAAGTATGTATCCTAAGCTGGGTGTGGTGGCACATTCCTGTAATCCTAGTACTTAGGAGACGGGTAAGAAGACCACTGTGAGTTTGAGTCTGACCAGGGCTACATGGTGAATTCAAGGCTGGCCAGAACTATGTCTCAAAAAACAAAACAAAACAAAACAAAACAAAGAAATAACAAATATATACATAAATAGTATATCCTTTTGTGTCAAGAGGAAAGGTATACCCACAGAGCTTTGCCTAACAGCAGTGACATTAGCAACACTGGGATGCCATTTTGTGATAAATACATGGATACAGGCAGTTTTATAAATTGAAAATTAAGCCAGGTGTGATGATCCACATCAAATCCAAATTCTGCCTAGTTACTTGCTGTGAGATTTTAGGCCTCACTTGATTTTATGCTTCAGTTTCCTGTTCTGTTAAATTTGCTAACATACGTCTGTACTCATATACTCTAACTTCTTTCCTGTTATGGAAAAATAGTCTGTGTTTAAAAAAATACAATTTGTATGCTGTTAAAGACTGTACGCCGCAATTCTCCTTCTCTGTTCTACATTATTAAAATTTTTCTCTTAACCTGATATTTCTCATTAGCATGAGAATATTTTTCTCTTTTTAAAAAGAAAATTCATTTCTGGTCCTGTTTGCCTCACTAGCATTAACCTGTTCTTTCTTTCTTTCTCTGTCAGAAAAATACCTTGGAGGAGTTGTGTATTTTCTATCTTCACTTTCTTTCCTTCTTTTCTTTCTTGTATCCATTCCGGTCAGGTCTTTGCTGTCACCATTCTATTAAAACTGCTGTTTTGAAATTATTAATTGCTCTGCTTTTCTAAATCTAGTGGTCATTTTTAGACCTTATCCTATCTGATGTATCATCATCAACATTTGGCACAAATGATTGTTTCCTTCTCCTTGAAATATTTTAAAACACTAGATTTCTAGGATATCATACACTCCTAGTTTTTCTTTTATTTCACTGACATCTTTGCTGATTGTTTCACTTTGTTGACTCGCTAATACTGTGTTCCGAGTTTTTGTCCTTGGACCTCTATTCTCTAACTGAATTCATTCCTTTGGGCCATATCCACTCTTAAACTTTAAATATCACTTATATCCTGATAATTCTCAATTTCATAACCATATATATATATAAATATATATATATATCTCTCCAGCTGCCTACTAGAACATTGATACTTGAATATTTGTAAAGCAACTCAGATTTAATGTGTATAAAACTGAGTTTGCTTTCCAAACCGGTTCCTCCCGTTGTCTTATATATACTAATATAATTTCTTTCTTCTAGTTACTCAAAAACCTTAGAATCAACCTTAGCTACTTTCTTTCTCTCATGCAACAAAACAGCAAATTTTGTTGACTCTTCCTAGAAGAATATAATATATATGCACAGAATCTGACCACATCCCAGGCCAAGTTACCATCAGCTGCCACCCTGGATTATTGCAGTAGCTTCTTATTGTTCGTAGCTTGTTTCTCTTGTGTGTCCAGAGCCTATTCTGGACACAGTAGCCACAGTGAATTTGTTAAAAATGTAACTTACATTGTCATTCCTTTGCTTAAAAACTTCTTACATCTTCCTGTCTCATGCAAAGTACAAGCCAGTGTCTTTGCAGTGGCTTTCCTAGACCTTGCATGCTTAGGCTCTTCATTATTTTTCTTTGGCCTCCTGTCTTGCTTTCTCCTCTTGATCATTCAGCTGTAGAATATTCCCTCATTCTTATCAAAGTGCCTCAGCACCGTTCGGTTTTCCTTCTCCCTAGAACACTCTTCTCACATGTTTACAGGTCAGATTTCTTCATCTTCTCCCAGCCTTCTCTTGTCTCTCTCTCAGTGAAGCTTTCTGTTGGAAAATATTACTTTCTCTTGTGCCTCATCCTTCTTTCATACCTTATTTTTCTGAGTAACACTTAAGCTCCATCTAATATACCACATGTTACTTATTTTGAGCCCCTCCCTCTCTCCTCCTCCTCTTCTTCCCACTTCGGATCTGACACACTGGGGTTTTCAGCGTTCCTCCTGCCTGCAGTAGCAGGAGCTCCAGGCACATGCCACGATACCTAGCTATGTTTTTCTTCAAGAATGGTTTGCCTAAAGTTCTTAGTCACAAAAATAAACTTAAAACTATTTCTCCTGGTAGAACTTTTATCTAATGAGAAATAGTAGCTTTTGAAAGCATGAGATATCTCATTTTTGCATATTTTGTATGTGTGTGTTAGTGGGAGTAAAAGCTTAACTGTCAGAGCCCAAGGTCAAGGTTTGAAAAGTTTTATTTGACTAATCATTTCTGTTTTAGAGGATAGCTAAGTAATGTCAGTAGACTTTTGTTACGTTATTAGCATTGAATTTCCTGTACTTCATATTGACACTATCATTTTTATTCTAATAGGCTCACAGCTGGCAACCTGGAATAAAAAATCCATACCGTGGTGTTGTTGTATGGCCTGTTCCTGAAAACATTGAAATCACTGTAACACTATTTAAGGTAAGTTCTACTTTTTTTTGGTCTTTTTGGGACAAGGTCTTGTTACGCAGTTCAGGCTGGCCTTGCACTCACTTTGTAGCCCAGGCTGGTCTTGAACTCACAATGATCCTCCAGCCTCAGCCTCCCAAGTGCTGGGATTACAGGTGTGTGCCACCATGTCTGGCTCAGTAAGTTATGCTTTTAAAAGAACCATATGTACTCATGGTTTAAAGCTGACAGAATATTTCAGTGTTGTTTATTTATTTGTGTCCACTTTCTTGTCCAATGTGTGTTATTTTTAGGGAAATAGCAATTTATGACAATGTCGTAATTATAATTTGGAGTTTGTTTTGAAGTTGTTAGAATTAAGATTAGCTGAGATACATCTTTTATCATTTCCTACATTCTATTCATAATGCAGTTTAAAGTACTTTTCCCGTGGAAAGTTGTTTGTGGAATTCCTAGTCCTGCTCCTCAGTTTGCTAGCTTTGTTTGAAAATCAGTTGCTTTAAAATTAGTATACGATGAATATTTTATTAATGTTAATGCTATAAGACATGTTTAAAATTGATACTTGGTAAATATTTTATTGATACTAATATTTATGAATGCCATAATTTAAAGGTGAAATACTGGCTAAAAATTCAAAGTACAGATTTAAACACATAACTGTTTATATACCTTTCTGCTTCTTTTACATGGTGTTTCTTGAATATCTGCTGTACTTCTTGAAACATTATAAAACACTCACAATAGGTAGTTAAGCACTTCTAACTCTTTAACAGCCTCCAAAATAACAGTGGGACAACTGTCCTTTTGTTTTAGTCTTTTGGGAAAGTTAGAATTAGAAAACAATTGCTTATTTCTTTAAATGATTGTGTTGAAGTTCCTTTTATGACTTGTGAGAAGAAGCATTTTATTAAGCATAATTTAGTAATATATTTGTGAAAATCCACTAAATGCTTTAGAACATGAAGAAAAGCAAAGTAAAATTAAAGTAGAGCTTAGAGTGTGAAATCACTGCTAAAAAAGTGTTTTTTTACTTTGGAACCTAGTATATTAATTCATTCAGGAACTACTGACGAGATCAGTAGAACCAAACAGTGTGATGAATACAGTACCCCATAGATGAAGTTTTCTCTCTCTTTCTCTCTGTCGCTTTTTTTTTTGTTTTGTTTTGTTTTGAGGCGAGGTCTCACCAGATAGTTCAGGCTGACCTTGAACTCATACATACCCAGGCTGGCCTCGTATTCACAATGATCCTCTTGCTTTAGCCTCCAGAATACTGGGATTACAGTCATGTAGTACTGTTTTTAACTGATACATATTTCGTAGATAATCAGTATCTTGCAATATTATATATATATTTACATAACATTATAAAACATGTATATTGCATCTTAAAAGAATGAATAAGAAGAGCTTCACAAAAGAAAAAAACCATCTGGGCTGGGTGGGATTGTGTAGGATTTCCACAAATATTAGACTAAATAAAGGCACAAAGTATAAGACATAGAGAAAAAAAAGTAATGAAGTCACATTATATGTGTACTTAATTTATTAAAGTTCAATTCCATGTGTTAGAGGCAGCATAAGAATAAAGACAGGAAGAACATGGCAACGTATTTGAATTTTTGGATGTGGAAAAGCCCTGATACTCTCTTACTGGGACTTGGTCCTAGATACTTCTCCTCAGGAAGCATCTTATTTATGATTGATTCTTCTGTTTTTATTGCTACAACTGAATTTGTGCCTAGGCTGTATCAAGATAAAAGTAACTGTAGTATTCTCAGGATTAATTTATTTTCCATTCAATCTTGTATATAGATTAATTCTCCCAAACCATAGTTCTGACCATGTTTTCCAATTCAGATTCCCTTGAGATCGCTTCTAATCTATGAGATAAATTGCCAACTCCTTAGTTACTCAATCATTTCTGTTTACTTATTTTGTACTACAATGAAATAGTGGCTATCTTATACAGTCAGAGCTGTACTGAGGCAACTATTTGTATAAGTAAATTCACACAGGTGGGATAAAAGTCTGCTGAAAGAAGTTTCCTTGGTGGTGGGCAGAGAAAAGATAAGATACAGTAGAAGAGAAAAGCAAACTGAAAACTCATCTTCCCATAAAGTAGGTTTACGGAGAAAAATGTCTGAAAACAAAGGCTAAGGGAACTTTCTCGTGATGAATTTAGAATACAAACTGCTACTTTAGAGATCAAGTAATTAAATGTAACACATATGCTGAGGAGTGAGATCCTAGTATCCTCCCGGCCTGTCATTTTGGTTAAGGAATGAAGCATAGCTCCGTTATGATTAGTACCAAAATAGCAGTAATAGAGAATATCTATTGAGCACTCACTATGTCCTATTTCTTGTAGTGTCTGATTCATGATACAGGTATTACTTTTACTTGTATTTAACAGAACAGTAAACTGAAACCTAGAAAGATAAAAAGTCTCATAGCCAGGCATGGTTTAGCTGACCTGTAATTCCAGCAGTCTGGAAGGTTAAGGCAAGAGGGCAGTTTTGCAGCTTAGCAAGACCCTGTATCAAAATAAAAAATAAACACTAGGATGTAGTTCACTGTAAAGACCCGGGGTTCAATCCTCAGTGAGAGAGAAAGAAAGAGAGGGCAAAGCGGAGGGAGGAGAGAAACAGAAGAAAGGAGGGAGAGAAAGAGAGAAGTGAGGAAAAAGGAGAGTAGAGTAGAGTAGAGTGTTGCCTTGGGTAGTGTTACCCTTTCTCAGGTTTCTGAGGCATTTTTAGGGTTAATGAGTGTCTTAGTTACTTTCTCGTAGCTGGGACAAAATACCCAACATCTACAAGTTAAAGGAAGAGGGGTTGATTTTGGCTGATGGTTTGTAGAGGTTTCAGTCCATAGTTGGCTAGTTCCAGGGCACGGTGGCGTGACAGAGGAGAAGCAATTCATGGCAGCAGGAAGCGGAGTGAGAGATTTGGAGAGGAGAAAAGCAGACAGACTCTTCCAGGCCATGTACCCCCTGACCCTCCTCCTCCAACTAGTCCTCACCTCCCAGCATCACATTTAGCTATAAACTCACCGGTGGACTAACCCACTGATGAGTATCCCACTCCTGTGATCAGGTCACTTCTAAAAAGCCCCACCAATGAGCACATAAGGCTTTGGGGCAACACCTAGACACAAACCATAACAACTGGGGAGGGATAAGAGGGAAGGTAGCAGCAGTTCATGCTGATTTGCCATTTTGGTTTAGATTATAAAATTCCTTATAGTACCTAGAAGTTTCAGATGATTACATAACCCCTGCACTGAAGAGCATTTTGCCTCAAGGGATAAAATACTTGGAGCTATAGAAATGAGGGCAGAGCTTTGTATGAGTGTTTAATATCTTGTAAAGTTCTTGGTAGTTCATTCACCTGATCTAGTCAGGTTTCTTTTTGTCTTGTCATATATGCAATGATGGAAGATAGTGATATGTCTCAACAAAAGTAAAGATTTTCTTAATATATAATAGTGACTGAAATTTTGTGAAATTATGGAGGTGTGATATGAGGCAGACTAGTCCCCTTCCCCCCAAAAAAGTTGGTAAAAGCTAAAAACAAAGCTGTTTTATATTTTCTTACTTGGATTGATAGGCTACAGACATGTATTTCATATTTTGTCTTTGTTATAGGATCCTCATGCAGAGGAATTTGAAGATAAAGAATGGACATTCGTCATAGAAAATGTAAGCTGATGGCACACTACTTTTCACGTTTTTTACTTTATATGTATGTATTATTAAGATCCATGAGCATTTTATTGATAGGGAAGATGTTGCTTTGAGAAAATTAGTTATTTAGGAGTTTTGAGATAATAACTAATAGAAGAACTATTTATAACAAGCACTTTTGTTAAACTGTGCCTTTGAAACCTAATTATGTATATTCTGTGTATATTCTGTTTGGGACATGATGGCAGAGTCTCATCTTATTCATCTTATTTGTTTAGCTTCAGCTTCTCACATAGCATACACTTGTTTAAACATTTGTTGAATGAAATCATGAATGACCTTTGAAGTCTTTAAAAATGAAGTAGCAAGCATATACTAGGTTTTTAGTAAATGTTTATTTATTGGGGTTTATTCAAGTTCAATTCCATGTGTTAGAGGCAGCATAAGAATAAAGATAGGAAGAACATGGCAGTGTATTTGAATTTTTGGATGCAGAAAAGCCCTGATATTCTCTTACTGGGACTTGGTCCTATATACTTCTCCTCAGGAAGCATCTTATTTAGCATATACTACGTTTTTAGTAAATGTTTATTCATTGGGGTTTAGAAAACACAGACAATGAAATATACTAATTACAAGTATGAGTCCTGACTGGGTATGGTAGCACATGTGTATAGTCCCAGCTACTTGGGAGACTGAGGCAGGAGGATTGCTTGGGTGATGAGTACTAGCTTTAGCACCAGAGCAAAACCCTTATGTACAAAATTAGTATGGGCTCTGAAGTCAGATAGACTTAATTTGAAGCCCTAGTTCTTCTAGTTATAAGCTCTGTGATCATGGGAAACTGTTTAAATTTCTCAGCCATAAAATTACAGGGTTGTAAGGATTCAGTAATTCTCAGTTAACATTAGCTTTTACCAGTGTTGTTGTCATCATGATCATTACATTTCTAAAACATCCTTGTTACATCATGCGTTGCATTGTATTCTTCTTGTCTGTCCCTGATTTTGTTTTGTATCTCAGTGATGAAAGGACGCTTAAACTTTTTTTCAGCACTTAGGGTCATCCACTCATCAGGAAAGTTGTGATTGTTGTACGTGAGTTGTTATCCTTATGTTAAAGTTTCACACATGTGTTGACAGATTGGGTTTCTTTGAAGTGATAGATTTCAGCATCATACTTGTAGTAGTATAAAGTTTAAGGAAAAAACTGTGAATAGACTTGTTGAAATTGGTTATAGACTGAAAAACTAACTTTAATTCTCATGGTAAGAGCTTCTTTCAGTTTTAGTACTCACATGTCTTACACATCTGAAGTGGTGAACTTGCTATTGTCTAAAGAATTAGCCAGTTAAGCGTGAGTTGTAATTAATGGTGAAAATACAGAAAAACATTTTATATTTGTTTAGAGAGGTGTTTTTATTTTGCAATTACTTTTAGGATAAAGATGCAGTAGTTCCAAGTCTCTGAAAAACAGGTTGTAAGCTATTTAATTTTCTGAAAGTTTCAAGTATAAACAAAGCTATTTGATACATGTTAAATTTTACCTCAAATCTGTGGAGGAAAGATGTCGTTCTTAAATCTGTATTATATATTTTATAAAGGTATTTTAAAGGTCAATAGAGATTTATTAAAATTTAAAATAAAATGGTGAAATTTAAATGGATTATGAGATAGAAGTGTATTTTGGATTATCCTTTTCAATTAAGATATATGTGTCTGAGGTGAAGAAGCATATTTATAGCCTTTGGATATTATTATATGAACTTTGGAAGCTTATTTTGCCCATTTTCCTATTTATTACTGAAAAGTTGAAATTACTGAAAAGAAATTGAAACTTAGGTAAGGGAGTGAAAATAGGAAAAAAATGAAAAGTAAGATATTTCAGCATTCTTTCTCTCCAAGCATTTATTAATATGTTACATTCACAGAAATTCATTAAAGATAATAGTTTTTATACTTATTCATATTGTTTACTTTATTAAACTAATATTTTAATTGAAACATTTCTAGAAATTAAGTTTTATTCTATAATCAGGTAATAGTGAAACTTTACTCCAAGTGGTATGGTCAAAAGAACTCTGTATTTTGGTAGACTTTCAACTGTCATTATGCTTTTTTCTTTATTCTTACTGCTGATTAAACCCAGGGCCTAGGACATGCTAAGCAAATACTCTAATACTGAGCTATACCCCCATTTCCATTATGCTTTTTAACACCCGAGTTTCTGCTTCTTTGTCTCTCTGCTTCCATATTTTCTTATTTTTTAAATGCATTTTTAAAAATCTCATAGAACAGTGAAACAGTGAATTTTTGTTTGAGTTAGAATTTAGTATGAATCAAGATGTTGTATCTTCAAAGCCAGTGATCTTGAGTGGGCTATTCTCTAGTTCTTGTTTTTATTTTGTTTTGTTCCTTTGCCTATGCAGATATGTTAACTCTGTTTACTGGTATTGGGAAATGTAGGTTGGTTAATTTTATGAGCTGTTAATAAGACCCTTGGTTGGATAAATAAATCTAACAGGAAAACGTTTGATTCATTAAACATATTTATATCGCCTAATGATCATTATTATTCATTTACCTATTTTTATTAACAATTTTATATAATACCTTTTGAGTAGTAGTTTCTTAATTCATATTTGTTGGAGGAATGAATGACAACAATTAAACCCAGTGAACCGTTAGAAGTCCAGCAATGATTACTCCTTTTAAGAGAGGGATTATATTAGTAGTGGCCATCAGCTATATGAAAAAAAAAATTAAAAAGTAGACTAGAGTGGCAATTAGATAGTATGTAAAGGAGCCATATACCATTGCAATTGCAGCTCTTTTGATCAACCACTAATTATTTACATGGGTTACCTCATTCTGTCTGTTCTGTCTCTCAAACATCCAAGCTTTAAGCCCACATGTGTCAACTTGTGGGCAATTCTGTGACACACTTCTACACAGTTGTATTCTCATCAATAAACTATAAGTGAGTTTGATCCCTTACAAGACCTCTTGATGCTACAATAATATAAGTTAATTAGGTATTTCGTAGATTGATTAAATAATCATTTTGAAAGATTATTTCGTAAACTGTTCAGTGCTTTAGAAAGAGTTGGTAAAAGTGAATTGCTAAAGAACTACTATCATGTCTGGTGCAGGTAGTGTACTTGCAAAAGACTAGAAGGAGTTTACATTAAAGTTGCAATTCTGTCATCTTTTAAGTATTAATTTCAGTTAAAAGAAATCACAATTCACTAATGATACATTATGGATCTCGATTCTGTGAGAAAATAGAAAACTAACAAAATTGTATTCAAAGGAGAGGCTGTTGAAATTGTTGATGAAACACTTTAACAGATACTAAACAAAATTAGGTTTATTTGGTATTAATATTAATTTTCCCCTTTAATTGCTCAGCTCCCATTCCAAGCAGATCATTTGAGAGGGTTTCTATGCAAATGTATATTTAAGAAACCAACCTCATACAATCTATCTTTATAATCATCTATAGAATTAATAAATTGTTCTTAAACATTTTCAGACAGTGTGCCATTTTTCAGTATCACCAGACATTTTACTTTGGGTATTAGGTAGTAGCATTTCGCTTTACTTGATACTATCTAATGAGGACTTTTTAACTTTTCATATATGTGAACCAATGTTCATTCATTCAGTAGTGTCTAGTTACTTAGCATGAATTATGTCCTAAGCACTATTCTGGACCTTGGAAATAAAGTGAGCACGACACAGTTGCAAATGTCTTCCTCATAGAACGTGTAACCTCCCCCATACATACCTAAGAACAACACTTAATGTACAAAATAAGTAGTGTGTTAGACAAGATAAATAAAGGTTAAATATATGTATGTTAGATAGATGTTGTAGTGAAAAAGTATGGAAGAATGAGGATCCTTCTACATGATTATATAGACATAATGACCTTCTTGTTCTTTAGAAGATCTCCAAAGAGAATTGGTACATGCTTATTAAATTAATTTAAAATGTACCTGAGAGTTGATGAAATGAATATTGTAAAACTATGGGGAAATTTAAAAATAACCTTTGAGACAGTATATTAACCTTTTCCTAGCTTACAGCACCCCTCAGTGGTGAACAGTAAAATTTACTTGCCTGGAGAAAGTGCTTATTCCTGCAGGAGTATCATGTTACAGTGTTCTGTGCTACCTTACATTTTAAAATATGCTCCCACATTTTATAATAGAGTTAGTAGTTTCAAAAAGCTAAAATCTGTCTCTTGTAAAAGCTAGATTTTGATGGCTAGTACATTGCTGTGACAGTGAAAAGGCGTTCTCTTTGAAATTTCACTATCTTTGTTTTTTGTGTTATGCAGTGAATAAAGAAATTTTAGACTTTATAAAGTCCTATAGTATTAATAGTAACAAAGAATGAAGTTTTGTTTAATAGTAAGTATTCCAATAAAACAAAAGTCTCTAAATCCACAACCCTTCCAAATTTATTGGGCACTTTGTATCAGGTGTTCTATGTAATATACACATATTATGTTAGGTAGGTGTTATGAAGAACTCTTTGTTACTGTTTATCCTATAGGACATTATAGATAAAGTCTACAAACTTCTTTATTCACTGTATAACATATTATCTAATTTGTTCATTGCAGTAGCTATGAGTCATATATAGTCTTACTTTACAGATAAAGAAAATGAAAATTAAAGAGGTTAAGTAACTTGCTCAAGGTTATATAGTTAACAATTGAGTATTTTATTCAGTCTGTCTTTGACGGGGTCTTTGCCCTCAACCCCTAAGCAGTAATTGCACCATAATGACAAAGATGAGGAGAAAAAATTTGAGTCTGTAGAATCATAAAGAAGTTTTTAATTAGCACTCTTTAGTGACGAAACTGAAAAAGAATAGATGAATAGATTATATTAGATTAATAAAAACTTGTCTTTATATTCAGTCTAAAAGTTACTTGGATTGCTTGACTGCTATTAGGCACCATAAAATGGACTTTTAGAATTTATCAGTCACCCAAATTCTGGAGATTTTTTTTTCTTAAAGCAACCTTCTTATCTCTATGTAAATTGAGATAATTTTTGTTTTGTGACACAAAAAAAGATTCTCTGGTTTTGCCTGAGTTTTCTCACCAGAAAGCTATTTTTATGTATGTTGAAATTTAAGAAATGTTTCTACCACTAACAATCTTTGTGTTCTTAGGTGAGTTAATTTTTTAAAGCCTTAATCCTCAGTTATTAATATCTAATATAATCTTATAGGTTATTAAAGATAAGAAATAAGGCATGCAAAGTATCTAGCCTCCTAAGTTCTTTTAATAACATCCCTTTCTAGAGGACATAGAAAAACATAAAGGGAAGGAAGTTGTATTTCTAAATATATTGTTGTAAGATTTTATTTTTCTACTCCTTTATAGCACTTATTCCTCTCAGTAACTTCTGTATTTCATCTTTAAAGGAATGACAGGGAAGTTTGTAATATCACATTTGGATTAAACTTAAAATATTTTTATTTTGCTAAAATGTTCATTTTTTATTAGAATATCACCCTCTTATAAATTTAATCCAACATTAAGAAACAGATTTTTTAAAAAGTAAATAAATGCTGGTAATTTATTAATATCTACCTTTAGGTCTGTGTTTGTATTTATTCACAACATGATTCAAAAATACAAGTTTTAAATTATTCTTTATTTTGAATTATTTACAATCAGTTTACATATTATTAATGCAGATAAACAGGAACAGATATTATAAGACAGTGTTTCTTTTTTTGTTTCCATAATTTAATAAAGTCTGTTTACCCAGGCAATTGTGTGTGTGTGTGTGTGTGTGTGTGTGTGTGTGTGTTTAGTGTGAAGCCGCAATTCTATTTAGAAAACATGGTTTTTCTTTCCTGATGTATTAGACTACTCAACTAAAAATCCAGAACCACTATATTTCTAAATTTTATTTGTAGGTTTTAGTTTTAAAAGTCCAAAGTTTTTATTCTGTTGGTTTTTGAATGAGTCTAAGAATACATATTGATGAAAAAGATCAATCTAGGTTGAATTCATTCATTGTGCAATCATTTAATGTACATTATCTGTGTATGCAGGCTTTCTGTGAATATTAAATATTTAATTAATACAGAATTTTATCAATTACAAGATTCATTTTTTTCCTTTTTTGTGAAATTAGGTTCACCCTTCATATATGATATCCGAGTTATAACAGGGTATAATTTTTTTCTTCTTAGTATTATATAAAGTTATGATGGGTCATCCTAAAGCCAAGGAAACTTAATTTGATGATGTAGAATAACCAGTTTTTAAGAAGCTTTATAAACTAGTAAGGAGTCAGATAAGTAAAGGAAGAACTGCAGGAAAAAGATGTTCATAGGGTATTAAAGAAAATACAGAAGGGTGATCAGGGAAGACTTCCTGGAGGAAGTTCTGCAAAGTTCAGTTTTCATTAAAAAAAATAAATTAGACACACCCACACAAAAAGGCATTTAAAACAGAAGAAAGAGCTAGCAGGAAAGAAAGATAAGAGCAAGAGAGACAAAGATGAGTTCAGAACAAGAAAAAAATATCAGAGCAATAAAAAAACAAAAACAAAAGAAAATATGAGCTCACTTATTAAACATCTGTAGACATTTACTTTTTTAAAAAAGAAGCCTAATGAACTTAATGGCATGTGATTAATGTGAAGTTCTGTGGCCTTTTTGGAGATCAGTGGGGTATCAAACAATATTTCCCCCACCCCTGGGGCCATGTATCTAGTAGTCTTTTCCACTGTTTCTAATTGTGACCAGTAAGATGGGCAGTTTGGCGCTACAGTGCTTTCTTACTATTATTTATTAATTATGTTAGTTCTAAGGCACTACTATTAATTTTCTATTCTGTTTCTTTTGTTGGATTATGTTGGTTTGCTTGCCCAAACTCACTTGTCAAGATGATTATAAGAATAGAGATGATATAATAGCTCGGTTAAATTTGAAGTTTGAATCCCTTTTGAAAGTAAAGTTCACCTATTGACCTTTTGAAGTTATATTCTTACAAGCCATTTCTACTTTTCTTTCAGAGAAAAAAAATATATATTATTTTTCTTTTATGCCTTCTTAACAAGAGATCCCACTCTGATGTCTGAGTAAAGACTAGATGTTTTCTCAGGAACTGTTTACCTCACGCTTTCTTCCAGGTTAGTAGCTCTAAACTAGGGTTACTGTTTCGACTCACGTCCTTCCTGAATACCACTTTTTTGAAAGCCCAAAGGATGAATACTACAACACACTTCACCAAAATTAGAAGCATTCTTCTCCCACTATATAATCAATACAATTTATAATCTATATACCAATCAGAGGTGGCTGGTCCTTCTCAGGTAGGGTAGTGCTTCCTGTATTACAGTCTGATTTATAGCCTTCCTATTATTGTTTCACAACTCCCCCCCCCCAAAACCATCAAATTAACTCTTAAAACTGATCAAAATTCTTCTGGGAAGTAAATTCTAAATTTGTTCTTCTGTTAAACAAATAAGTAAAGGGTGGCTTATTCAATAATGCCATATATCTGTATTTATTAATATCATGTTACTGTATGTATATTAAATTGTTTTTCTCCTTGTAATTCATTCACCTCATAGGTGGGAAACCAGTCCTTTCCTCACTGCATTCATTGCCTTTGGTTAAGAAGAAATTAAATTCTCACTCTTGCTGTGAAAGTTAAGAAAATTTCTGTGCCTAGCCATAGCGAGAGCGTTGTCCTGCACAGCATGGGCCAGAATACGCCTAAAAAATGATAAGTTGGAAATACCTATATTGTTAGGGCTCTTTCAGGTCCTTCTGTTGAGCTAATTTCTCAACTATGTTCTTTTCTTATAGGCAGTCTTGAACACTTTTGGATTTCTAAATATTTTAGAAATTTGAGGCATACAAATTTAGCAGATTGTTTGTTTATTTATTTCTTGTACCAAGAATCAAACTCACTTCCTTGCACTTGCCAGATAGGCACTGTGCTGCCAAGCTATGTCCCCAACAAATGTACCAGTTTTCATAAATCTAGTCAAGATCCATTTAAAAAAACCCTCACCTTAACTTTTTTCTTTTGTTATATTTTGAAACATACACAGTAGTAGAAAAAATATAATACCAAACCACTATGCTCTTATTTCCCAGCTCAACATTTTCTGTATTTTGCCAAACACATTTCATCAGTCCTCCTACTTTACTTTTGTTTGCTTTGCCAAATTATTTGAAGTAAATTTTAGATGTTGTGTCACTTCTGTGCATAAATAAGGGTGCTGTCAGTTTAAGAACTTGCTAAATGATGCTGACATGTCAGGAAAGGTAACCTACCTATAAATGAGTTGTTTTGTTGTTGTTGTTGTTGTAAAGTTAACTTCCTTTTAGGTGATCTCTCTGACCTAGGAGGCTGAGGATTCAAAATTATTTTGATTCTTGAAAAGTAATATGCCAATACTGCCATAAAAGTAATAATCATTTGTTCATGTTTTTACATAAAGAAACATTAACCATATTGGAAGCAATAAAACTTTCTCTCCTTAACTCCCTTAGAACTAAACTTCTGCCTGTAGAACAAGAAACTCTCAGTTCAGACAGACTTTCCTGGTCTTTTAATTACCTTGTCAACTTTCTGTTGTATATGATTATGAGAATGGTGACAGACTGTGTAAATCTAGGTAATGACTGGGATTAAATGAAGCTTTGTTAGCCAATTCCTCTTTTTGTTAAATTTCAAAGAAAGTTCATTAATAAATTTTTTCCTCTGTATTTTTTTATGTTAAATATTTAATGTATAAGTATAGTTCAGAAATCTTGAAGATCTTGTGTCTGGAGGAAAATTCCATCTGTTTTATTTTCAAATGCCCTTTTGACTTTAAAGAAAATAGCAGAAAACTTTTGTTTTTCTTAAGAAAATAGGCCCAAGAATGATGGTACATTTTTTGAGCTGGTTGTAATTGTGATTTCTGTGTTTCTTTACCTATCTACTTAAATATTTACTTAGTTTTCCATTTTATAAAATAAAATTTAATTTAACTAATGCACAAAAACATAAAGATTATATATATTAATGTGTTACTGTGTTGTTTTGATATACAAATACATGGTATAATGTTTAAATCAGATTAAACATTATCTGAAGCAACTATCATTTTATTCATCTGTTATTGGTTGATGGTGAAACATTGTTTTTTATGGTGAATTTAAGATTCTTGTAACTTTTTGAAATGTACAGTACATTATTATTCCTTAGTCAATGTACAGTACAATAGCACATCAGACATTCTTACTTACATTTAAGTATAACAATACACTTTGATAACCTCTCCCCATTCTTTCCTCTTATCTACTTTGCCATTTTCATCTTGTGTACTGTTGTATGAATCAGCTTTTTATTGCCAGGACCAAACATTCAAAATACATAAAGGAAGGATTGTTTTATTTTGTTTGTTTTGAGACAGGGTCTTGCTATACAGTTCAGGCTGCCTTGAACTCACTACACAATTCATACCGGCCTCGGACTCACTGTGATTCTCTTGCTACAGCTTCCTGAGTGGTGGGATTACAGGCATGTGCCACCACACCCGGTGGGAGGGTTTATTTTTGCTCATGATTTCAGTAGATTAGGTTGTGCTAGTCACTGCGCTCCAAGCAGAACGTCATAGTGGAAGGGCATGACAGAGCAAAGCTGTTTAACTCATGAGGGTGGTCAGAAAGCAGAACATGAGAACGCTGCCAGAAAGGAAGGGGCCAGGGACCAGAGGTAGTGGCCAAAGTCACACCCCTATGACCTACTGTGACATACCCGGAAGTATGTTTTACCAGCCCCCTGCATGGTTCTAAAGCCAATCAATTTAACAATCCAGCCTGACTGCCATAACTGTCATATTTTAGTTACTTTTCAGAGTATATTAATTAGAAGAAATCAAATTTATGTCCTTATATACTGTATTCTAGATTTCTGATACAGGAAGGGAACTCCATGTCAGAAGTCAGCTGTACTATATTTACTTATATAATGTAGGAAACTGTTAAAATAGTAAATAACAAGGGGCTGGGGATTTAGCTCAGTGGCATAAGCATCTGCCTGGCAAGTGCAAGGTCATGAGTTCGATCCCTGGTTCCAAAAAAAAAAAAAAAAAAAGCAAATAACAATGAATGGTAGATAATTTATTTCATAGAGTAGTTTTATTTGTGAAATACCCTAGATAACAAATGTAAAGTTTTATTTTTAAACAACGTTGCACTGTTTTCATTTTAGTATAGTGTGTATACTTTTTGTTTGGATTATCTGATTTTTGTCCTGGTTCAGTATGTGGAGATTCATCTTTTTTATTACTAATCGTTTCTTACAGATCAAGTAAAGTAGAGTAATAATATAAAAATTCATTAGATTGATACCTTACTACTAATAATTACTTGTTCACTTAATGAGTTTTTATTAAATTGTAGATATGTGGTACTGACTGCATTAATGCAAAAAACGTGACCCTTGTCTCTAGGGATCTTACAGTCTGGGAGGAGATAAACAGGCAACCACTAAAGACTAGGTTTAGCATGTTGTACGTGTCCATATAAAGAATACCTAACCTCACGTTGGGGAGTTAGGAGGGGCCCCTCATCTTATAGATAAAAAAACAGCAGTTCCAGGCTTAGGGTAAGTAAGTAAAAGTCTAAGCTTATATTGCTAGTGTTGCCTCACTCTAGTGCTTCTCTGACTTTTCCTCTCCGTTGTTAAAAGTACAGGAGCAGGATGCGTACCTCCAAAGGACCTGGAAGGCTTGGTCAGAAGTAGCCCAGTCAATATTTCATTGAACTCATGTTTTATTTTTAATATTCTTGTTCACATTTTTGTCTGTTTGCACTGCTGTGTGATACAGTGTTGCGGTCACAACAAGTAGGGCTACTAGTCTTGAATCTTAGATGATTAGAGATTCATGCACAGATAGATCCCAGACGATTGGAATCTCTTTTAAATACGAAGAAGTAGTTTGTATATGGAAATAGTTTTTAAAAAATTAAAATTGGGTTAACAATGAAATATTTGCCCCAGATGCTTTCAGGACCCTTTTTCACAAATTTGGCAAATAAGTGAGTGACGACGTAAGCCAGAAGACCATTTCATATGTAGCTAACCTAGACAATAAAGAGAAGGTACTAACATAAACTTCGCTTAATGCCCTCGAGTAATATTTCAAAGCCTAACTTTTTAAAACATTTAAATTAATGTGTACCTTCATCAAAAAACCTTTACCCTAACACACCTATTCCCCCCAAAACCCCCTAATAAAACCAAGTCTTTAAACTAAAGGAAGTAGAGAAGAGCTTGGCATTTTTCCATTGTAATCAACTTTTCTATTTAAAGTTAATAAAAGTAAAAATCTGTTAGAGAATGCCTACTTTAGTAAAATAGATTTTGGGGAATTAAGGAAGATACCACAGACTTAAGCATTCTAGTTTCTGTCAACTAAATAATAGCCTAAACTTTAACGTGTATACTGAAATGAATTTGATGGCCTATAATTTGTATAGTTATTATTTAGTCACAGTAGTATCGTGTAGTTCATCTTCTAAATTGCTAGAACAATTTGGTTTATTATTCTTACTTCCTGCTAGCTACCTTCAAACGTCTTTCATATAGATGAGAAAGGGAAAGAGAATCAAAGTTGCTTTCAATTCTGTTTCTTACCAACTGGAGGGAGGAAGCAGATAAACAATACAGTCAGCTATCAAAACAAACCTCTAATACTATCTTAGATATATTTAAAACCAGCAGTGCATTTGAGCAATTTTTTATGTGTTTATTCATAGAAATTCAGGAGTAAAAGATGCTGGTATATGCCAAGTTTTATGAGCCTGCATGAGGTCTTTTTTTGTCCCGAACAAAAAACATTAGAACAGAGACTTGGTAATTGTTTTACAGTAGGGTTCTAATGACTCTCCAGACTTTTAATAGAAAGGCATTTGTTTAAGATTTTTCAGTTTGCTATTTTCATTGGTCTCTTTTATATTTATTCAGTAATATGTAGATAAAACTTCCCCAGTCTTATGATGGACTGGATTTTGGACTTTCCACTTTTCTGCCACACCAGCCATCTTTGGAAGACCAGCTCATATATTGAAGGCTCCTATATAATTCTTGCCTCAAAAACAACCATAAAACAACCATGAGGTGAATTATTAAAAACAGAAACAGAAACAAATCACAGAAATTTAAAAATTAAGTTAAATTATTTCTGTGTATAGAATTACAACTTTGCATTATATAATTGAGTATAGGTATATTTGTACTGATATAAGCAAATGGAAATTTTTTTCATGAATTGTATCCTATTAAAATGGGATTGCTGGAATTTGTTAAAAGAGATGCATAACTGATTAGAGAAACTAAATTTATATGTGCTTTTCAGATACACTGTGGAAAATCATCAGCTAGAGAATACAAAACTATTTTACAACTTTTATTAACACCTTTTAGCCCTTTAGAAAATAAATTTCTGACACCACTGTCTGGGAGTAATCACTTGTCTACATTTAATTTCTCTATTTTTTCTATTTCAATTGTCTGATTTCTCTCTGAAATTTTCTTTTATGGCTCCATGTTTTTCTTCATATAATCTCTTTTTTCTTAGTCCTGGGGATTGAACACAGGGTCTTTGTACTGAACTGTATCTCCAGCCCCCTTTCTTATTTGGAAATAGGGTCTCATAAATTGCCCAAGTGGGGCTTGAATTTGTAATTCTTCTCCCTCAGCCCCCCAGAGTGCTGGGAAAGCAGTTGTGTGCCAGAACAGCTAGCTAATTTTTTTATATTATGAATTTAAAGAAACATTTTTGCCATACTATATTTCTATGATCTTACATAAATTAGAAATAACAATTGTTTTTCTTTAAATCAGCATTGTGACAACTAGAAATTGATGAACTAACATCTTATAGTGGCACTCTTCTGCTTAATGACATGATAAAATATAAGGTGAATTGGTAAATACTTTAGTCTAAAATAATCTCATGTTTGGAGAATATTCTTCTTTGTCTTAACCCTAACTTTTTTAAAATAAAAATTATTTTGGAGAAAATCAAACTAGTACATGGAGTTGGCCTTTTTGATTCAACCAACCATGAGTGAAAAAATCCTTGAAAAAGAAAAAGCATTTCAGAACACTCATGGACATTTTTCCTTGTCATTATCCCCTAAACAACAGTGCAACAACTATTTAGATAGCACTTAAATTGATAAGATATTATAAATATCTAGAGATGATTTATACAGGACAGTATACAAATTATATGTAAACTCTATGCCATTTTACATAAGGGACTTGAGCAGATTTTGGTGTCATTCATACCTTTGGGTATGAATTTAATTAGGAAGCCAAATTAAATTTATTGTGATCATTAGGTTCACAGACAATCAGAACAAGATCTTTATATTTTATTTTGTCTCCAGATTGCTTCTTTTGTACATGAAACTAAAGAGTTAACTATAGTATGTCCTCAGATAGTTTCAAGCTAGTGGCTATAGCTTGAGGAACGATTTCTCATTATTTTACTGAATAACTTTTTTCTCTGAAGTTAGTTGCCTTTCAGATTCTGGAATTCTGAATATCTTGTGGCATTTGTTAATTATTTCAACCAAATCATTATAGTAAACTAGATTTGTCAAAACATTTGAGAGCATACTGAAGGGAAAAGTATGTCTTGAATATGTTAATTGTGTGTTCGTTGAATAGCATTTATAGGAAGATAATTTGGTCCCTCTTGTATGTCTCTTAAATCTTTCTCTATAACTTAGAAATAAGCCCAGTTCACTAAAAAATATAGAGCTGTCCTTAACAGGTAGGAGGGCTGTGAGGTAGGGCGAATACTCAATTGGAAACTTTTAAAAAAAATTTTATTTAAAGAGAAAACAAAATAAAACAAAACAGAAAAAAAGGATAGCAACAATACAAAATTCCAAGGAAAAAAAGAAAAGAACAAAAAACACTAAGAAATCACTACTTGATAACTTACATACTGTCATCTTGGAAATAGCTGTTCAAGTTACAAAGTTAAAACATACAAAGTACACATTCAAACAATGAGACTGTTAATAGTTCTGCTCCATGACAGCTATTGCTGATTTAATATCATCCTTCTTAGAAGTCCTACCATGCTTCTATTCTTCTACTACCATTGGTTCTATCTATCACATTGCGTCTTATTGGGATTTGAATATGTGTGATAGTATAAACAAAATTTTTTATTGAAAATGAGATATTATAGTACCCATTGATTATTCTCTGTTATTCGGTTCAGAAACCCCTGTAATTCTTTCACTCTTTGAATGGTTTTATACTATTTTGTTATGTTTGATATTATTGTATTTGAAACTATGCTCAGCTATAGCAGAGAAAGAGATATTGTGATAGCTACTCTTAATGTCTGGTTGTTTTAATGTAAAGTACTGTGTTGCCTATGTTGTCCTGTTCTGATCTGCTCTGTTCTGCCCTCTTTTGTTTTATTCTCTTTAAAATAAAAAAAGTTCTGCTCCATGATGTAACAAAAACAGCAATATGGTCATTCATCTTATACACTTAAACATACATGCAATTATATTCTTTAGAGCACTTTCTTTTCCTCTCTTTCTTACAGTAGCAATTACACATTTTGGGTTTTATTACTCCTACATTTCTTATTACTTTTTACACTAGAGACACAATGTGATATTTATAAATATGATTCTTATTTATTTCACTAAGAGGATAGTCTCAAGTTG
Organism: Dolichotis patagonum; assembly: GCA_004027295.1. Taxonomy (NCBI): domain Eukaryota; kingdom Metazoa; phylum Chordata; class Mammalia; order Rodentia; family Caviidae; genus Dolichotis; species Dolichotis patagonum. The sequence goes on from PVJX010006698.1 coordinate 21,062, forward strand.
TCTCCTTTTACCTATGAAGGCCTCAAGATCAGCCTTCTTCATAGCTGAGTAATACTCCATTGTGTAAAAATACCACATCTTTTTCATCCACTCTGCGGTTGATGGGCATCTTGGTTGTTTCCAAGATTTAGCTATTACAAATTGTGCTGCTATGAACATGGGTGCACATATATCACTGTGATACAACTTTTTCAGTTTTTCTAGGAAAATACCCAGGAGGGGAATAGCTGGGTTGAATGGAGTTTCCAGTCCTAGTCTTCTGAGAATTCTCCATATTGATTTCCATAGTGGTTGCACCAGTCTACACTCCCACCAACAGTGGAGCAGTGTTCCTTTTTCCCTGTAGCCTCACCAGCATTTATTATCAGTTGATTTCTTGATGGCAGCTATTCTTTCAGGAGTGAGATGAAATCTCAATGTTGTTTTAATTTGCATTTCTCGAATGACCAGTGATGGTGAACATTTCTTCATGTATTTATTTGCCATTTGTATATCTTTATCTGATAACTGTGTGTTCATTTCAGATGCCCATTTTTGGAGAGGGTCTTTGAATTTGGGCGGCTTGATGCTTTTCAATTCTTTATATATTCTTGATATAAGTCCTTTGTCTGAGGGGTTGCTGGCTAGAATTCTTATCCATTTCACTCGGCTGGTGATTTCTTTTGAAGTACAGAAACTTTTCAATAATATGAGATCCCAGTTGTTGATTCTCTGAAGTGTTTCCCATGCAGTTTGCTTTTTGTTCATGAATTCTCTGCCTACCCCTATGTCTCCAAGGGTTCTACCTACCTTATCTTCTAGTAGATTTAGTGTTTCTGTTTTAATGTTCAGGTCTTTGATCCATTTAGACTTTAGTTTTGTACATGGTGATAGGCATGGATCTAGTGGAAACTTTTTTTAACCAAAACTTCTTCACTTTTTTTCTTTTTTGGCGTCAGGGATGGAACTCAGGACTTCGTGCTTGCCAGGCAGGCACTTATGCCGCTGAGCTAATTGCCCGGCAACCAAAACTTCCTTGATATAACTTCTTATTTTTTTCCTTTTGATCTGAATTATGTATTTGGTCTTATAATACTTGATTTTTTTGCATTCTTTTGAAAATAGGATTAATTTAAAAATCAATAAGTAAAGTAAATTTGAAGACTTTTCTTTTTTCCTTAAATTAAGGAAATATTTACAGAAGTGGTCAAGTGATATTAATGGGGTGTAAAATTCAACTAGGTCACTAGAAGTCAGGAATTATTCATAAACAAACAATGTATTCAACACCATATACCACCCTGCCTTTTTTACTCTTCAGTTTTTACAAAATTATGTTTTTCTATTGGCATTTTTGTTAAGCCAGGAAAAAGTAGAATCTTTGTTTTCAAGTAGCTTTCAATCCAGTAAGGGAGGCAGGTTTTTAAGCAAATATGGGAATACAGTGATGATGCTACAAAAGAGATAAGGTGAGAGGTCTTCGGAGGCTGACGAGCATTGTTCACGTCTATCTGAAACATCAGGAGGCTTCAGAGAGTTCACCCATCAATTATGACTCCAAAGAGTTTTAAAAGTTCACCCATCAGATGGAGAATGTCTAAGGAGAGGGAGTCTCATGTAAGGACAGAAGGAACAGCCTTGGTAATAAAGTAGTGATGAAATTGCTGCAGCTTTGCACCTAAAATGGGGAGGGCAATAGGTATGGAAGCTATCAGGGTGAACAAGGGTGATGTGATGGGTGGCCGTAGCAAAGAATTTTAATTTTATTAATTGTTTGCCAAACGTGACTACCTATTAGAATCACAGAATTACTGTGGATGTATTGAAGCATAGAGTTTTGCCTGGAACCTATATGGTTTTTATTTATAATTTCAGTAAGTTGGATTTTAAGCATAGAGATAATTTGATCAGGCTTGTATTTTGAAAGATCAGTTTTTCCTTTCAATTTTTTTCACTATGGCTCTTAAGAAGTACATTTTTATATTATGATTTAGCACACACACATATGTGGTTATATATAACTACAAAGTATTATGGATGTCTTACTGTAGTATTGTGGGATATACTCTGATAGCACTTGTTCTATTGTGGCATGATGATCACATGCCATTATGTTGATTTTACAACCTATTAAATTGAATTTGTCATCTGTTAATGGGCCATGGGCCACAGTTTGGAAAAACATTGCTATAGAGATTGAATTGATGTATTCAAAACTGAAGCTGAAGTGTTGTAGATCACATAGGCAGTTAGCTCAGTTATCTAAGTAGTAGATGACATGGTCCTGAAACAGGATAGTGGCATTAGGTACACACAGAGAAAAAGTGAGAGGGATTTGTAGGTATTTAGAAAGTGATGGGATCACTTTTTAGTGATTGATTAATTTGAGGGTTATGGAAGCCCGAGGAATCCAGGATGATTTCCAGATTTATAGTTTGAATGTGTGAACATGTGCACACTTCAGCAAAATGCGAGGGAAGAATTGGTAAGAATGGATTGAGAGGGGAAAAGAAATCCAAAAGTCAGTTGCATATATATCAATATATTTTTTCTAGTTAAGATTCCATAAATAATTTTGTTTTCCTCTTTATCTTATTGAAATATATTTCTGAAAGCTCTGTCCTTTCTTTTACCTTTTTAAAACAGCCTTTCTCCTGATACTGATTTCTAGTATGTTTGTGTGGATTGATTTAACAGTTCAGACTTACTCAGGACATATGACTACTTGTCAAACTGAAACATAAGAATTAAACTTTCTTTTCTTTCTTTCTTTCCAAACCACATTATCCTTTCATCTGTCAGAAGTGACAATCTCATTTTTCTGAATCTTTTGCTTGATGTTAGTTAGCATTCTATCTTCTGTAGGTTCTTGGGGATTATATGTGTCTGTTGCTTTCCCATGTGTAAACAGCTGGTATTACAAGCAAAGCAACAATGCATTTTAAAGTCTGCTGACTATCCTATAGAACATTTTCTGCCACTTGTGATTCAGTGTAATAGATCAGATGATAGTCACAATGCAAATTATTCAATTTCTTGGGTCAAGAATTCACGAAGAGTTTGGTTGGGTAGTTCTGGCTTGGAGTCCCTTTCACAGTTGTAATCTGAGGTGCTTGGGGGTAAAACATGCTGTTTCAAGGCCTTCTCATTTCATCTTTCTGTGGAGCTTGGTTTCCTTCAGAGAAGTTGCTCTTGTGGCAACTGAAGACCTCAAGAGTAACTATTCCACGTTTCCCAGTGGAAGATGCATTATCTTTTCTGACCTAACCTTGCTATGTAGTGTTATTTCTCAGTAACACTGCTGTTAGCTGAAAAGGAGTCTTAAATCTATGGACAAGTGGGTAGGGAAGTAGACTCCACTTGTTGATGGGGTCAGTGCTCTAGAAGAAAATGTGGCCTAAAATATATTTGTGTTTGTAATCTACAGCAGCTATGTAGAAAATAAATGAGTGTCATCATATAGAACTTTCAGGTTTTCTAGAGTTTCTACCATGTGGTGCTGCTCTTTAATTTTTCTAAAGATTAAGTTAGCTTTTCTGGTTTAATTTTTTTATATCTATTTGGTCTCTGAACTTGAGTTATTTGATTTCTGTACATAAGAATTAAGTGTATAGTTAGGAAGATTCTTTACATTTATATGTTAGATTTCCCTGGTGCAGCACAGCTCCAGGCATAGCCATTCCCCCAGTTCTACAGAGTGGGCCATTTTGAAGTGCATGTTGTCTTTTGTGTGTGTGTTTAAGAGTATTTCTAGATTCTTCAAAACTCTTAAGTGACCCTGTATCCTGTTGAATAGATTTGAACATTTTCTGAATGCATGAAAATTTTTTTTCCACTTTTACTGCTAAGTTCTTTGTGTCTGTGAGCTTAGGTATGGCTGCATGAAAACAGATCAAATACTATTTCATAAGCCTTATAGCATTCTTCATTGGTAATGGGAAATGGATCTGACGAGACACTGTATTTAAGTATGTGCACTAGAACTTACTTTTTTTTAAAAGCTCTTATCAATCTAATCATAAATTTTGACTGATAAATTTGTTTAGTTCTCATAGTGCTGCCATGCCGGGCTTGTGCTAAAAATTGTTGGATAATCTGACATAAGTATTAATCCTAGCTGTGACTATAAAATTTACTTTATAGTATGAAGATAAGCAATCCCTGAAAGATAGAAAATAAAGAGCACAAAATAATATGGATAGTCACCTCCACCCCCATCCTTCACTCTCACGAATGTATTGCTTAATAGTGGAGTCGCAGTTTGTATTAAGAAAGTCTGCCTGGGTGAGTCATTTAGTGGAATGCTGTTTAGAGTATTATAACCACTTGATGGCACCCTTTGATTTGGTACAAACCTCATTAGCCATAGCACAGTGCAGGATGTATTTGTAATGGAATAACACATAAGAACTAAAGAGACTGCCAGGTATCTGGTTAATGTAGAGATGAAATGAATGCAACAGCAAGGCTAAGCTTCCCTGACCCTTCATGAGAGAATAGATGAAAACAGGAAGAATAAGCTATTGTGCCAAAGGGAGATGATGAAATTCAAGATCCACACACATAATCTCTGGCTCAGCCTCTGAAATGTTAATCCCTGGGTAGAATTATTTGAGCTATAGATTGCAATTTATCATCAAAATGGTACTGTGTCAAACAATACTTTTTATATGTGTGATGTTTAGAACTATCCAATTTTAATATAAAATGGTTCACAGAGCACTGACTAACATTTAAGTAGTAACTCTTTAAGGTTGTGATGGAGAGTGATGGTTTCTTTACATCAAAATACTAATTATATTTTAGAGGGCTATATTTTAGAGAGCTTTTAGAGAATATTGTGCTTTTCTTTTAGTGACAGTTTAGATTTGGTGCTAGGAAACAGGATTTTTAAAGAATGCCTGCTATTAAAAATTGAGAGGTTTTGAATTGTTTTTCTCATTTAAGGATTTTTATTATAATTATAGAATAATTACATAATATCCTTCTGACTGCATAAAAACACTTAACTGAAGAAATTATATTTTTAAGGATTTATATGGAATTTTCTATTCCTGTGTTATATCAAATATTTTATATATTGACTCTTACTGAAATTACCCAACTTCTGCTCACTAGGAAATACTGTCATAATTATTAAGTGTTTGTAATGTTTTCTTCTTTTAAGCCAGTCTCTTCCAATATAGACAACTGAACACATGTTAGTAGTGTAGGGCAAGATGGATGCTGCATATATTAATCTGTCACTCAGAGCATCATTCTGTAGACTTAGGTAGAAAAAACTTCTAATTTTTTTTAAATCAAGCAGCTTAAAAGAGCTCTCTTTCTAGAATCTAGAAGCTTGAAATTCAGAAATTTCATCTTAACTGTGCACTCTTCTTTGACCTTACCATGCTTACTAGAGGTTCTTTTTCCTGTAACTAAAAAAGCAGTTTTTTTCTACTTTATTAAGAAGTTGTTATACTTACCTTTGTGCTAAGATTCTTTGTACCTATTTCTAAGGCCCACAAAAGGGTTTGAAATAGCAGAAACCTGTATTTAATCTATGCCCAATAAATCATAGCATTCCAGTATTTTCGTTCCTGATTGCAGAGTTGAAGGCATGCTGTAACCCTGTTTAAAGTGTTAGATAATGTGGTGAAGATCTGTGAAATACCACTCACCTGTGCAAGTCTGTCGCTATAGTTGAGCTCTGATGGGAAAGATATTTTATTTAGTGGTGGTGGAGAGTGGATCAGGGCTTTGTGGAAACATGTCTAGTGAAAATGGCTTGAGTTTGGCAGGCATCTTCTTTTAAGTAATCTTAAAGTTAAGACAGACCTGGAGTTGTATCTCCAAGAGTAGAAATTGTGCGTATTTAAGGTGTGAGCGTGACTGTCTTTTATAATATCTAGTTATCAAGAACAGATAATATAGAGTAGTCTTTTGTCTGTTGCTATTAATAACAGTGCTCTCCAAGGCCAAGTAGCCATTCCAGGTTACTGTTGGAGACAGAGGGCTCAGAATGTACATTGGAAAGACCAAAGCAAAACAAAACAAATCCAACCCAACCCAACCCAATGTATAACAATAGACAAAGACCTTGAAGTTCTTAACTTGATACTCACACTTAAGTATTACAAAGTTGTTTCATCTATTTCTGTAATCACATCTACAGAAGCTTTAATTTAAATGCTGTCATGGAAGTTGATAGAGTTTCAAGTTAATTGAGTGTTTTAAAATGTGACTTGGTCCATTATGTAAACCTCACCCACCTACTCACAGTACTCTGTGCTTTGTTTCTTAGCACTGTTATAAAGGACAAGGATTGCTTCAGCCATTTCTGGGTGTTCCTAGGTGTGACTCTGAATCTCATTCTTAACTCTTTATGATCATTTAAGAAGAGCTGCCAAAGTCAAGGCTACCATAACCTTTTAAGTAAACCTCTGGTTCCACAAAACGCATACACCTTCCAACCCTTGCATTGGCAATCTCGTACCTAATACCAAATGCAGGGTTCCGACCTGGTGCCTTTCAGCACACACAAACTGGTCAGTGTCCAATTTCATCCAACCACCTACACTAATTCTGAAACTTTGTGATACTGTCATAAATGCCTGCAGGGTAATGCTCCTGCAAAGTTTTTAAAACATGAGATTGTTAAAGCTACCAGGGGGAAAAGAAGCTTTTCTGATGTCAAATACTTAAAACTTGTTTTCTGAGTACCTATTTTCATTTGTGTATGATGTCAGTAAACATAGTTGGGCAGAAGAAAATTATTCTTGTCTTCCCATAGCCTTTTAATTTTACAAATCATGAATAGATTTCAATAGGCCAGTCTTTGAAATAAGTCTCACGGTAGGTAACATTTGTATTTCCACTGTAGCAGTGGCATTAATGATTGACCTTTACCCTAACATTTTATAGATTTGGGACACTGAATGAAATAAATGAAGAAATGTTTCCTTGGCTTGATTTATATTGGCAGAAGAAAGCAAACAGAGTAGTTTGTCTGGTTGTTAAAAATGTCAAAATACAGTTCTGGGACAATATGTGGCATGAAGAGGTTTTTGTTCAAATAATGTATGGGAAGTTGGATGCTGTTTGAAAAAAACACATCTATGAAAGAAAATTGAATGCTAACAATATCTGTGTCAGATTAATAATGGCAAGTTATTTGCCTTTATCTTAAATTGGATTTTATTTATTATTTACTTGGTGACATGTTTGAACATTAAACATTTACAGTTTCATAATTCTACAGAAAATAATGTTAATTCATATAAAGTATTATGTATCTGGGAATGTGTTATTAAAATAAATAAGGCTTTGCTCCCTTAACTTTTGTTACATTGTGGTCTCAGTGATAATAAAATACTGGTAGTTTCTACATTTAAGTTATACCTGGTATAACAGAACTCTTTCAAAAAGTAAGGTCTAAAGTGCTTCAGTGTAGTTCTGTTGTTACTTGCTGTTGTTGGCTTTGCAAGTAAATTAAATATTTCTGCAAGAGTTATAAATGAAATGTCCTTTTTTGTAGATGTTAATATTCATACCTATATTAAGTTAGCACAGCCATGTGCCATAGTTCCTTATGTTTTATCTTGAATACATTGTTTTCAACAGCAATCTGTTTCAAATTAATGCTGTAAGTATTTCTGTTGTTTTCTTTGAGTTCTAACTTGCCATTATGTTATTTATATATTCTAACTTTGGAACATAGTTTCATTATGTATATGTGGGTTTATTGATTAGGATTCATGGAATCAGAAATTTAGAACTTAAAGGTGGCCTAGAAATCATAAATTTGTCCTTCTTCATTTTACCAAAAAACAAGATATCATGATCTAGAAACTAACCCAACATCATTTGATAATAAGTAGCAAACTGTTCACTGTTTCTCTTTACTCCTGGTGTGGGATTGTACCACCTGTGTTTCCATGTATATGTTATGACATGATTTTAAATATTTGCTTTGTGTATCTTTGCAAGTAGAACATAACTCATGTTGTAGAAAAATGAAATTTTATCTTTGTAAGAAAAGGATGTTTACAGTCAAAGGTTTTGTAGGTCAAGATCAATTTTACTGAAGTAGATTATTTGATAGTATTTAAACAAAACAAGATGGAAATACTCAACAGCCATGCCTCAATTATCTACTTAAATTCACTGGGCAAAATTATATGCTTTAGGTCATGTACATGTACTAATTAGAATGTAAAATTTAAAACCACATTTAATTATAAGTTGTGCTTATATTTTTGAAAAAACATTTATCAAGTAACATAAGATGAATGCTGTAGTTTCATTTTAAAAGGTGGTCAATGTAAAATTTTAATATCACAATTACATAAAAATATGAATGCAAAATTTAAAAATAAATTACAATGTCATTTGTTAAGTAACAAAATTGTTTTAATTCAACTTTCTAAGAAATTAATTTTAATGAAATTTTTTGTATAGACAAGTGGTTATTTTAAAATTTCATGATTAAAACATGGTTTTTAAATTTACAAATTATTAAAATAAGGAAATTTAAATATTCTTTAATAATATTTTGGTAGAAGTTTAGATATCTAGCAGCTGCTTTAAAATAGGGTTATTTTAAATGTTAATTTGTAAATTTCTATCTTGACATTCAAAAGATAACAATGACAATGCTTCTTCTCTACATATTAATTAATTAAAGTTTGCTCATAAAACATTTTTGTTTCAGAAGTTTTGAAGGTTTTATTACATTCAGGAATCTCATTGTAATGTAGTTGCAACACTGGGCACTTTGTTATATATGTTTTAAACTTGTATTAATGTTGATTTATAAGTACTATTTATAGCACATTACTTTAGATCTTTTCATCTACTTTTAAGTATGTCAGTTGCTACAGTCAATTAAAGTGCTATATATGCTGCCGTCCAAGCCATTTTAAAGAATAGAGCATGTATTTCCAGTTCTGTGAACTACAGAATGATTGTACCTTAACATGAGATCTGATCCTACAGTCTAGCTAGATTAATGGTTTGTATTCCTTTTTCCACCTCAAAAACATTTTATAGTTTGCTTAATTTTGGAGTGACAGAAATCTAATGATACAAGATTAATTTGTGCAATTAGAATGATGCTTTACAAATAATTGACCTTCGGTGAGTGTTTGAAAAATGAATTTGTCACTTATTCCTGTACTATACTTGTTGGTGTTGTTATTGATTTTATCCAGGTAATTTTTCATGTAATAGTCTTGCATTTTCCTGTTAATTTTAAGGTAATTATAAAGGTTAAAATGGTATATTTTTGTAGACTTCTAATACCCAGCAAGATGTAATTCATTTATAATTACCCATTAAATGGGTGAGTCCAATTAATTTCATTCTCAATAAATTTAGAACAAGACTTTTAAGCTCAGTATACCTACAGTATTCTTAATTTCATGCCTAAGGAAGACATCTGTTACAGATTCTGTAAATCAGATGTTCTGGGAATTTTGTGCAAATAAAAAAAATTGATAAGTATAATTTTTTTTTCTTTAGACTTTATAAGCATTTAGTATATCTTTAAAGTTTTCAGTGTTTATTATACAATCATGATGATACTGGAAATACTAAAAAGGAAAATTATTCCTAATCTTACATTAATAAATTGGCTTGTTTTAATTTAGCATTTTTGTATATTTAGCATTTTGTAATTTAGTATCTTGTACATTTATGTGCATGCTATATAAATTCATAATTAGTATTACTACGTTCCATATTTTAAAATGTGCATTATACCTTATGCCATTTCAGACTTTTATACAAGTATCTACAGAGCTAGTGTTTTTACATAAGCATAAAAAAGCAGTATGTTTATTAACTAAATATGTCCACAATGATTGAGTTCTCAACTACTCACAGAATTGCTTTGCAGGTGTGAGCTATGAGGGGACCTCTATTTCCGCCAGAGTGACTCTTGCTTTGGAATTGATTGTGGTGATATCTTGACCCAGTGAAAATCTATAGGGTTTCAGATTATTATACAAAACCCATCATTCACTCAGGCTTTTGGAATGGTCTTGTTGATTCAAGGACATTTTTTGTGACTAGGTTTGGAGTTGAGGTTAGAAGTAGATTTCAATGCACACATGTCAACAAGTAGATCATATAAAATGAAAGTGATGACTAGGGGGTGTGTGTGGTAAAAATGAAAATAAAATTAACAGGAACCACCTGATATTGCTCAATTTATTTTGGTAGAAAGATCCTATTACCTTTCAGGACATTGAAAAGAGTAAGTCTAAACTGGCAGTGATACTTATTTTGTAAATAATGACTCTACTCTGTATGATCTACTAAAGAAAAGAGAAATAGAAAAGTCTATTTCTTTATTCATCAATGGGGGAAAGCACAAGAGGAGTGTAATTTAGCTTGGAAAGAAAGAAACAGTATTTGCTACACATGTGTTAGGAAGGAGGAAAATAAGAGGAAGGAGAATCTGTGTGTCAGGAACTAGGAGGTTAAGTCCTGAATTTGAAGTATTGCTTACATAAATTATACATGAGTCCTAAAATGTCCAAATCATTTGCCACCAGCATTCCTTGTCTTTGTTCCATCCTTACTTCCATCCCATGCCTAACTCATCATTTTAGTAATAAAATTGAGATCTGTGAACTGACTTCAAATCCAGAATTTCTTTGCTCTTAAGTTGCTAGTTTTTAAATAATCCCCCCCCATACACCTTTATTTTTCTTCACTTCATCCTATGTTGGTGGACCTGATTTAAAAAAAAAAACTATTCAAAAGTCATTCATAGTGTGATATAAATCATATTACTGGTTTTCATTTTGTTCACTCCTAAACAAGTGTTACAAGAAACTAAATTGCTAGTATTTCTTGTTAGTTAGGTAAAGTAGTTTTATTTAGAAAATGATTTTATAAAAATTATGAAAGGATAGATAGCATTATACATTTCTTACTATTATACATTCATATGTTAAGAAAACTTTTTTTCCTCTGTGAACATTGTTTTGTATACATTGTGCACATGAAAAGGGAAGGTATTTTAAGTGACTGTACCAGACTAAATGTGAGTATGTATTTCCAGGTAATCTGTATTTGACAAACTCCTTTTGTAATTTAACTTACTTTATTCTAAAATATTTTAAATGTCTCTGCATATTTAAAATTTTTAAATCTTGATAGCTTTTTGTCATAGTTAATATTAAATACTGTTTAAATTGACATATAAAAATTAAAATATAGACAGATAAGGTCACAAAGTCACTTTTGGGTAGAGAGAAAGTTCATAGCAGTTTCCTAGTTTCAAAGTGGGATAAACTGCACTTCCACCTACTTAAATGTTTTTATTGTTTATGAGCCTAAAACATGTATAAACTCTTTTCTTTTACCATGTGTGTATTTAAATAAACAACACTTCATATCTCCTCCATGTAAAGTGAAATATTTCCTTAACACTAACACGAGTCAGTTCTCAGCCAAAGCAAATAGGAGAATGAATGCATTATTAATCATCCGTAACTAACGTGTATATACACAGAAAAAAATCAGATCTGCTTTTGACAAGAACCTTTTGATGGAATTAGCAAGCTTCCCCTCCCCCACAAAAAAGAAAAAGTTTGAGCGCAGGTCAAGCCTCTTCTAATTTATGAATTTAAACATGTTTTTATTTTTATCCATGCAAGCATATAGTAATAAGTCAAACAGTATAGAAGAACAATGAAAATCAACTTTGTCCTGCCCTTCCCTTCCTACCACATTCCTATTCATTGAGGTAGCCCCTCTTAACTGTTTCAGATTCTAGTTCTGATGGTTTACTCTGCAGGTCTCATTCTATATAATATGTTTATACTCTTTCATGATTGATTAACTGTGGACATTTATGAATGTTTGATTGTACATGCCTGTCTGTGAGCATTTCAGGAATAAAAACGGCTATAGCCTCTAGGTTCTGTCAGTCCATCTCTCGTTTTTTAATAAAGTTCCTCAAGGATTCTGTACAATTCCATCATGTGCCCACCATTATTTATGCACTTTGCAAATCACCCTCAAGTCTCAATTCCTTATTAATCATCTATACTTGAGCTGATTCCTTTTCATTTTTACCTTATTAAAATCTGTTCTCTGCCTCTTTTTTGCTATTAAAGTTCAAATAAATGAAATCCAGACTAGGGAAGTGTTATATTTTTCATTTTAAAATGTAAAAATTCTTTTTAAAAATCTGTATATATAAGTAATTGTTTCTGTTTTGATTTAATTTGTTTTAAGGTTTCGCCTAGGGGTCAAAGCCATTGATTAAAAAATAGACTTCCAACAAAATAAAAGAAAGAAAAGAAAGATTATCCTTTCTTAATGGATAGTGGCTTGGCATAAGAATTTTGATTTTAAAATATGAAAGAGCTGACATTGTATAAACTTGACTTGATTTTATGCTATAAGATTTTTGCATTATTCTCAGTGAAGTCTTAAAAGTAATGCAATGTGAAATAAATTCTGTAATATCATTCTTTTTTTACCCTTTCTGTCCCTTCTGCTTGGCTAAGCTGGTCTTTTTTTACTCTTTCCAACAAATTTCCTCAGTACAACTCATCTCTACCTCTTTTTTTTTTCTAGGAGATAGTTCAGTTTAAAATGGTGATCAGGATAAAAATGGAGCTCTGTATTTAATTTTAGGGTTTACTTTCACTAGAATACATCAGTAACTTCTAGAGGTCCCTATACTGACTACAGTTCATTTTAAACAACTTGTTTGGGACTGCCTGGAAACATGGGTGAAGCTGTGTGACTCTGCCTGCCTAGATCTGCTTCTCAGCATTTTATGAATTACCTTTGTTAACTTCTCTTACACTGCTGTCTGTATAGTGAAGTCAGAATTCTTGCCTTAAAAGTGGTGTTATTAAGTTGTATATGAAGACCACTAGGCTTTCATTGATTTTGTTTGATTATCTTAAAGTTATAAATGGAAGGGCATTGTTGAATATGAAAACCTTTGTGTTTTTAGACATCCTTATTGTGCTCTGTGGGACTGGCATCTGCCTTCTTAGTATATTATGGGTAGTAACATTTAGTGTTATTCTGCCTTATCAAGAGTTAAAAATAAATGTTTATTTTCTTATTCTACCCCTATACTAGTTAAATGTTTCTTCTTTCCAGAATGTATAATACACTTGATTGATAATCATTTTTATTTTCTCTTTTTGACTATTTATGAAATGTATTTTCATGAGATAGTGCGATTTTCTAAAGTATTAATGTCATTTCTGATTTTAGGGGAAGAGATAATTCATTTTCTGTGTTTCCCTGTCTTTAGAATGCAATTAAATTATTAACAATTTAAATGATAAAATATATTAAAAATATTGAGATTTTACCATTGAAATGTCATTACCATAGAATCTTATCTTTTTCTGCATTTTTCAGGTATAAGAATTCTGTTCTTTTTAAAATAAGAATGAACCACTTCTAAAACAGCAAAAGTGAGAATTATTTCAAGAAATGTTAAATTCCACAGCTGTTTCATATCTCAGAAATTTGAAGCTGTTTTAAAAATACAGAGGGCACTAATAGTTATACAACGGCAGTGAAATTGGAATCGAACACTGAAGTTATCCATGCTATTACTATCAAAAAAGAATTCAATATGAAGTGAAGAATGTTGTTTTGGTGGAAACAAAATAATATTGTCTCTAACTACTTTAAACTATTTTCTAACTATTTTTAAAAAATAATAGTGTCTTAGGTAATGTGTCTTTAGAAAATTTTGTTTGCATTAATTTTTTTTTTTTCTTTTTGGGGCAGGGCCTCACTATGCAGTTCAGACTGGCCTTGAGCTCCCTGTGTAGCCCAGGATGGTCTCGAACTCACAACAATCCTCATGCCTCAGCCTCCTGAATGCTAGGATTACAGGTGTGCACCACCACGCCTGGCTCAAAATTTTATTTTAAAGAACTAATGCAAAAGAGTAAAATTAATTGTAATCTTTTTAACATTATGGAAATTTCGGTTAGGTTTCTTATGTTTGTCTCTAGAAATACATGTCACCTTTTAACATACTGTAAAATCAGAACAGTGTTTTGTACACTGCTTTTCTCATCTTACCCTCTATGTTAATAGCTTATGTATACAATATATAAACTGTAAAAGTTTTACTGAGCCCTATTCTTTCCCATATAAAACTTATAGTTTTCATTGTTAGAGTTTTTTAAATGTGAAGTTTTAATCATAAATGAATCTTGGTTTATTTAGAGTTCCAGTGCCTTTTAAAACTTACGTGCAGAGCTCCATATAGAGAACTTCCGTGTATTCTCTGCTACTGAGCCCTCTCAAAAGCCCAGTAAATAATCTAGGGGTTGTATGTTAAGGATTTAATGAAGTGCAGATTTGTATCTTTTTCTTGAATACCTTTTTCCTTAAATTTTTGTTTTAATTGGAGACTAAATTTGAAAAGGTAGATCTTTTCCTTTGTTTTCTAAGTCCTTCCCTCCCTGGAAATCAACACATACTTTTCAAAAACCTAATGACTAGAGGTGTACTGGTTTTATGTCCCCTAGCTTTTGTGAAACTTTGGTGTCCCATGAAAGTATCTTATTTTCTCTCTGTTTCTGAAAAAAAGACAAGCATGTGGGAAAATTTAATTATCATTCCTTTTTATGCCTATGATGTAAACTTACTCTGATTGCTAATATATGAGCATATAGATATCAAATGCAAATTTGTTTTTAAAAGAAGTGCTCAAAAACTGCTTGCAGTTCTTTTGACTGTGCTTTGCATGGCTCTTGTATCAGATTGCTTTGGATGCAGTAACTTGGTGGCCGTTGTTTCTTACATTATAATTTGACTACCAAAAGCATACTGGGTGTCACACTAGTTGCATCCCAGCTGCATGGGCATAATTTGACCAAAAGCTATTTCCATAGGATATAATTGCATAAAAGCCAAAAAAAATTTTTTTATCAGTTGTTAACTTGATGTAATTCTAGACAATATTCACCAATTAAAAGTCTATTTACGGCATTACTTTTCAAAAACAACACATTATAAAGTGTTTATCTTTGCTACTATCTTAGTAAACAAGCAAATACATCCCAGCCATGTGTGCTACTACTCTGTTAGTATGTCAAGGGCTAAGTTCACTTCATGTACTTCATGACAACTCTTTTGTCCATTAGTAGTGGTTGGAAGTGTCCAGATAGGAACTTTCTTTGGCCTTCCATCTATCTTAAAAAGAAATGCCAGTGAAAACAGTAGTAGATCTGATGATAGGATTTCAATTCTTATTGAAATGTCTTGACAAACTTATAGAAAATTTAAACTTTATGGGCTTACATTTCATTTCTCATTTGTAAATAGATGTGGCAGTACCAGCCTTATATGTGACAAGATGTTAATACAAATCAAATTAGTAATTATTTTAAAGTAGATAACAAAACAAATGATAAAATTATCATTGACTTTGTAAGTGTTATTAGTTAAAATGATGTGAAAATACAGACTTTTTCTGTATAGGGTGTCAAAAATGTATGGAAGTGGAAAAAGAGACATATGTGGAATTGAAAGGTATTTTTTTTTCATAAAAAACTAAGTTATCAGTACAAATCTCAACTCTTCTTTATGTGCCATTATAGGAAAAAATCCAGGGAGTTATGTTGTCACATGGTGCCTCTAATCTTTTTTTATTAATTTTCAAGATTTTGCATTAAGTGCACTAAAAGAAAGAACTCTATGCATGATTAGAGTTTGTAAGATTATTCAACTCTTTTTTTCCTCTCTTCACCTCAGGTGCTAGAGATCTTATCCAGGGCCTTGTGCATCCTAAGTATACATTCTGTCACTGAGCTACGTTTATACAACTCTTATATAGGAAGATGTGTAATTTAATTTACTGGAAACTATGAAGTTGGGGAATCAGCTTGAGGACTTGGGTACCTCCTTATCCGTACCTTTCATATGCTTGGTTACCTACTTTAGGAGGGTAACGTTTTAAAGAATCACCTAATTCACTTGGTTCAAACACAAGTATTTGTGAAAACTGTGTTCTGTCACCAGAATCTAGAATTTAAAAAAAAAAAATGGTGTGTTCCAGCAAGCATCTTTTACCTGTATCTTTCAGGTAAGTTTTGAAGTTGACCATCTATAAAATGGCTACCTGGAGAAGGCGAAGCTTCTCCATCTTATCTCCTTTAGAAACTACCATGTTCAAACTCAAAGATTATGTTCATCACATTGAAATTACTCATGTGGTAGAATGCAAAGGTGCTGTTCACATAAAAGTGAAAATGTGCTACCTGTAGCTTAGAAAAGTTCAAATATTCAGTGGTTTTTATGCCAGTCATGTGCAATCCATAATTGGGTCTTTCATCTGTTCTCTGCTTCTTTGTACCAATTGAATGTCTTTTGTCCTTTTAGTAGTGATGGGAGTGATGATGCTTGAATTTTGAAGCCATGTGTGTTAATGCTTTAGCTTTAAATTGTCTTTGTATATTGTGGTGCCATTGAAAAATCTCATCTACCTAGTAATTTTAAATGATACAGTATATCTGAGAAAGTAGACTACCCAACTTTTCTGTCCTTAATATGATTTGTAGCATCAAATTTACAGTGACTCTAAAATAATGTTGTTAATTGAAAACTTTTTATAATAGTATGTGAGGGCAGTGGTTTATGGCTACACAAGATATAAAAATCTGGTCCTGCATCCTAATATTTGTTTGATGGTTGTTCAGAGTCTAGGTAAAAATAAACTGTGCCATTGTAGGGGAAAATGAGAGTCATTTTGTTGTGAAGTAACTTAAACTGTTCACTTTTGCTTCTATGACAAAATACCTGAAATTAACAATTTAAAAGGAGGAATGATTTAGTTTGGCTCATAGTTTCAGTCCATATTCACTTACACCCATTGCTTTATTCTTGTGTTGAAGCAGAAACATAGCAAGAGGAAGGGCAAGGTACAGGAAAGCTGCTCATCTCATGGTTGTTAGAAGACAGAGAGTAAACTTAAAGGAAGGGGCTGGGATCAAGATAATACCGTTCAAAGGCGTATCCCACCCCCACCTCCACCCCCGTGATCTGCTTCCTCCAACTGCTTCCTCTACCTAGGACCTATCTCCTAATAGTTCACACAGCTATAAATTTATCAGTGGGTTAATCCATTTGATGAAGTTAGCATCCTTGTCTTAGTTACTTTTCTCTTGTTATGGAGATAAATACCCAGCTCCCAGAGTTAATGGAGGAAAGGTTAATTAGCTCAGTTTATAAAGGTTTCAGTCCCTAATTGGCTGGCTCCAGCACAGGGTGGCACATGGCAGAGAGGCAACAGTTCATGGCTGTCGAAGACAGCAAAAGCAGCAAGGGAGACCTCTTTCAATCCCTATTATATGCAGACCACTGTCCCTAGGGCAGGGGTAGCACTCACACCCATAGTCCCAATATTAGACCATGAATCAATCACAAACTTGAGATTCATCCACCTCCAGAGAACCCTCTGTGACTGCACGAAGCTTTGGGGCAGGGGAAGGAGGGACATGCAGACACAAACCGTAACAATCCTCATGATATAATCACCTCTCTAGCCCCACCTCTGAACATAGCTGCATTGGGAATCAAGCCTATAACTCATGAGCTTTAGGGGAACATTTCAGATGCAAAGCAAGCTGATCATTAAAAAATTTTAGAATTTCTTGTTTTGTTTTGTTTTGTTTTGTTTGGGCAAACAATGGTTACCACTGAAATACTTAGAGATTTCTTTGTAGCTTATTATAACATTATAAAGAAGTGACAACATTTTTCTACATATAGATACAATATTTTAAAAGCAAACATATCATCAGCATGCAGATACAAAATACTCTATTACAACCTGCTATATAAGATCTCTGAAGAAAGCTTTTAGCTCTTTCGTTTTAGATATTCTAATTGTCTTTCACCTGAAAAGTTCAGTAGATTGGGTACACAGTAGTCACAAAACAAAATTCAGTTGCTCTTTAGTCAATATCAGGCCACTAGAAATGCTCTAGGGATAGAGAACTGCTAAGGAATCACCACTGGGTACTAAGAGTAAAACCAGTAGACCATGTTGGATTTTTATATCCTGTTTATTCAAAAGTGAGAATAACTATGAAATATTTTATCTAACTCGTAGTTCTTTGGTATTTAATTTTAGCAACAAAAGCCCATTTCTATTTGGTTAAGAAATTTCAAAGACCATTGGGTTGTGTTTTACGTTTGACAGTTGTCCAGAGTCCATGTCATCTTGTTAACCTATAATAAACTATTCATTTTAACAGTAAACTCCATTTCTGACAGGTTAGGTCTATAACCATACTACCCAAAACATACCCAATCTTGTTTGATATTCACTATGCAAATTCTAGTGCCTCAGGATTACAGAGCGGATAAAAGAATTACTGTGGCCACTGCCACTGGCATATTGCTCTCTGGTACAATGCTCTGTCAACATGGTTCCTCAATTAGGAATACTGACTGCTCCTAAACTTAAAGTTTAACTGACATATTCAGATTAATGATACCATCTGAGCCAAAATATTGAAAGTATCAAAGTGTTACAGACCTAACAGGATAGTTGTTAATCATTTGAAATGGTGAAAGTATTATGGTGCCTACAGTCTTTCTAGTGGCTATGTGGTTAAATTTTTCTGACATAGATGATCAACTCAGTTAAAACTATCCATCATCAGTTCTCTTATTTGCTCTTACTTTTTTCTTTATTAGAGAATTGAGAAGCTAGATTTAGCTTTTAATTATTTTTATTCTAGTCTTAGTAAATTTATTACTGATTCTTAAAATCATGTTTACATGTCTGTTATTGGGTAGCATAATTTACTTAAAGTAAATTTTTAAAATAAATTTTAATTATAACTCAGTCTCATAGAGTTTATTTGAATTTCATAAGCAAATTGGAGTAGTGTATTTCTTAACTGGAGATTAATTTTACTCATTACAGAATAAAATTCATGTATTTATTCATGTAATTATTATGTACCAGCTGTATGCTAGGAACTGTGTTAAACTGCAGTATATAATTTTCAAACTTCAATGAATACTAGAATTATTTTGGGAGCTTGTTAAAGTGAGATCCAGAACTTTGCTATTTATTTATTTATTTATTTATTTATTTATAGACAGGGACTCACTATGTAGTTCAGGCTTACACTGAACTCACTGTGTAGCCCAGGAGTCTATGAACTTCCTCCTGCCTCAGCCTTCGGAGGCTGGGGTTACAGATATGTGCCACCATGCTCAGCGAGGACTTTGCCTTTTAACAGAGATTCCAGGTATCTCTAATATAGTGGTCCCAGTCTGCACTTTGATGAACACAGCACAAGAAATAACAGATAACACCACATTAAATACCTTTGTAGAAAAGACATTAAGGAAATAACTAATAGTTAATATCACATGGGATCTGATGAGGCTGTTTCTGGGGAACTAGGAAAGTCTTCAGAATATTTAATACATTAACTCAGTGGCAAATGTAGTGATGGGACATTCTTGTCCTGTGGCCATATCTGAAGACATTTTTGTCATGACTTTGTAAGAAAGGATATGCTACTGGTATCTTGTGAGTTGAGACTGGGGATCCATTTGAACATCCCTCAATGTGTAGGAAAGCTGCCCACAAAAAAAAATTATTAGACACAAAATGCCAGTAATACCATGGTTGAGAAACTTTGCTTTAGCTTATTTTTCTTCCTCTGTGTCTATTTCTCTTTTCCTTCAATATACATACAGGTATTTAAAAAACTATACAAGTATAATTAAGAGTAAATGGTATTAAATATAATGGGCAATTATTGTAAAAGTTGCAACAATAAAGAAATGTATAAAGTAAAAAAAAAAAATGAAATCTCTTCTCCCTTACACAATTCTTCTAGACATAGAAGTATGGTCATCATATTTTAGTGAAAAGTTTATAAAAGAAAATGTACAATATATGATCCAGTTGATTCCCTCTAATCTCTTAATTTTTGCAGTTAGAATATTGACAAAATGATTTGAAATAGTTGGCATGATATCTTACTACTGTTTTCTAATTTGTTGTCCTTTTTCTCTGTTCCATTTTTGTCTTTTATTATTTTCTGCCTTTTGTGATATTAATTGAGCACTTAATATGATTCTGTTTCTTTTTCTTTCTTGACATATCAGTTAAGTGGTTGCTTCAGAGTTTGCAGTGTTTACTAATCCAAGTCACTTTAAATAACACTATAATACTTCACAGTTAGTATGTTAGTATGTATACTTTATAATAACAAAACAATCCTATGTCCTCCCTCCCACCCTGTATGTCATTACTGTCATTCATTTCACTTATATATAAGCATACACAAATATATATACATGTAAGATATGCTTGAAAGTATACATAACAGAATATAGTATTGCTATTATTATTTTGAATGAACTGCTATCTGTTAGATCAATTAAGAATAAGCAGTTTTTATTTTACTTTCATTTCTTTCTTTTTTGGTGCTCTTCCTTTCTTTGTTCTATACATTAAATTTCTGACCTAAATGCTATTTTCTTTCTAAGGAACTTCTTTTAACATTTCTTGCAAAGCACATCTATTGACAAATATTTCCTCAAGTTTTGTTTGTCTGACAAAGTCTTTATTTCTGCTTCATTTTTGAAGGATAATTTCCCACGACACATAATTATAAATTGATAGCTGGTGTTTTCTCTCCCTCTCCACTTAAAATATTTCATTTTACCTTCTTGGTTGAGTAGTTTCTAAGGAGAAACTGGACATAAATTTCATTGTTCTTTTGTAAGTAAGGTAATAAAGCCTGGGGCATGTGGGGGTAGGAATCTTTCAGTGTTCCTTTCTTCCTTTCTTCCTCCATCCGTTCCATCCTTTTGCTGGGGATTGTGTATGTTAAGCATGTACTCTGCCACTAAGCCATGTCCCCAGCCCCTATCTCTGATTTTCTACAGTTTGAAAATAATACGCCTTTCTGTAGGTTTTTTGGCGCTTTATCTTTGCGTGTTTTCCAACCTTCGTAGATGTATGGTTTGATGTCTGACATTAATTTTGGGGAAGATCTCAGTATTGTTACCAGTATTTCTTTTGTCTGTGATATTCCCAAGCCTTTTATAGTTGTACAATAGGCCTTGGCTATTCTTTTCCATTTATTTATTTATTTATTTATTTACCTACTTATTTTATGATTTGTCTACTTTCAGTTTTGGTAGTTTCAATTGTGACATCCTCAACCTCAGAGGTGTTTTCTTCATCTGTGACCACTCTGTTAATAATCCTATCAAAGACAGCCTTCATTTCTGTAATAGAAATGTTCTTATTACAAAAGTAAATGGAACTCATCATTTCTCTTTGGTTCTCAGAATTTCCATCTCAGGGCCTATAGTGCCTTTCCTTTCTTGCATATTCTCTACTTTATCCATTTGAGCCATTAGCATGTTAATCATAGTTGTTTTTAATTTCTGGTCTGATAATTCTAACATTCCTTTCATATCTGATGCTGATGCTTTATCTCTTTAGACTGTGTTTTTTGCCATTTAGTCTGCTTGTAATCTTTTCTTGATCACCAGGCACGATGTACTGAAAAGGAACTACTGTGAGTGAACTTTGACTAATTTGGTATTAAGGTGTGGCAGAGACTAAAATATTCCTGTAATTAGGCCTTAGTCTTTCAGTGAACTAGTACCTCTAGACTGTGAACTTCCCAAATTTCTCAGGCCTCTCTATATTATTTTTTTTTTTTAGGTGAATCAAGATTGTTAGAATAGGCAGGAAATAGGTTGTTTCTCTTCCCCAGCTCAGTTAGACTCAGACAAAACTCTAGCAGTTTAGATTGTAGTTAAATATTCTTATGAAAACTTACTAATTTATTAAGAACAAAGTGATGCCTTTCCCCTTTCTGCTGGAAGCACAAGGCAGTTTTTCTCTTGTAGTTACTGTAAGAACCTGGACATAAAACTCAAAAGCATGGGGAACCTCTGTGACTGGGTCTCTCTGGAGTTTTTGCTCTGATTTGTCCACACATAGCCTTTAGCAATTCCTTAATTACAGTTGGAAATTTTTTTTTTTTTACAGTTCTAATTTTCCTACCTCTATACCCTTCCGCATGGAGGTTTCTATTCTAAAATAGGATAGCCCACTCTATCTGCCTAGCTGTCTCTCCAATTCAGAGGCACCATTTTGGCCTGTGACCTTACTTTTCTTAGTGGAACTAAAATCAATTCTTCATTTTTCAAGTTGTTCAGGTTTCTACTTGTTGTAAGGACAGTTTGAATACTTTGAAGCTCCTTACCCAGGAAACCAGAAACCACATACTTACATAATTTGATATGCAACTTTTAAAAATTAGGTTTATGAATTTATAATATTAAGTTTAAAAATACAATTTTATGAATAGTATATCAATTTTTAGAAGGCTAGAAAACATCAAAATGTACTATGGTTTTAGCTAGTTGGTAAACATTTGGGATCTTCTTTATATATTTTTACACTTTTCTATGGTGAATTTTTCCCTACAATCAGAAAAAATGTATAGCATTAAAAAAAAATCACCCTCAAAGAATCCTCAAAGATGAAATCTCTAAGTAGAGAAAGGGAGACAAACCTAGACTTTAGCAATGATAGGCTTGAATTTAGAAGTGACAGTGGAGATGGGAAGAAAAGTCTAGATTCTGTGGAGATTTAACAGAATTAACTTAGGTTGGGAGTCCTGCTATTAAGGGGTTTGATAGATGGTAGTACTGCTAAGAGAGACAAAAAACTAAGGAAGAACCAGTTATGGGATAGAGATGAATTTAGTTTGCTTACATTTTGTTAATGATGCAGTGAGAATGGACAGTGGGCACTTACATGCTTACATCTGGAACCCAGGAATAGGTCTGTCTATGAAGATTTAGGAGTCAGTGCACACTTTTGAGCCCTGAACTTGAAAGAAATAATGCCCTGGGTACTGTACTCAGGGCCTTTGCACTACATCCCCAGCCTTACATTCTTTTTGTTAAGGTTCTCGTTAAGGTGCTAAATTGCCCAGGCTGGGCCGGACTTGTAATTCTACTGTGTCAGCCTCTCAAAGTGCTGGGATTACAAACTGAGATTGCTATGCCTGGCAAGGGATCCTTTTTAAACTAAAAGGTGACTATATTTCTCTTAAAGCATGTAATAGAAATTAATTTTAAAAGTCTTCTAATTTAATTTCCTGTTGAAGATTCATTGAGTGTATGAAATAGTATAGGTATACTTTTTCATTGTTTTCTTTGGGATTATGGGGGGAGAAGTTGATGTAAACTGTCAGATTTTGTACAGGAGTTAACGTAAGGGTCACTGTCCCCCCAACCCCTGATTTAGACAATGCACAATCCATTTAGACATTTAATTTGAACACTATAATTTGTATGTTTAGGTATATCTGGACTTTTCTTCTGAGAAGTTAAGTATTTTGATTTGGAATATTTTAGAGGAAAGTTATACTGACTTTATATATGCTAAAGTCAATATGATAATTGTATCAATATTGACAAATACATATCTAAAGAGATTTTAAAGTGTTGATTTTATTTACATTTGTCTCACCGATCTCTTCCGTCCAACCATCTAAGTTGGTTTTTTTAGCTGGTATGTTTTCTAATTGAGTCTTTGTGGTTGAGAGAACTCTGTATGACATGTCTACTTCAGCATTTAATTGCTCCATGAATCCCAGATTAATTCAGCACTATTCCATTTTGGTCTGCTGATGAAGCAAAGATCTTTTCAGCATAGTCTGAGAAATGCTGTGACGTTTGAAGGACCAGTATCGTGATTTTCAAAACTTTTGAATTGTTTGACTTCCAGACTGACTTTTGAAATGATAAAAAGTCAATCTGGAAAGAAGAATTTGAATGAAGATTGTCAAGAAATAGTTATATAAGGCAGTGGTGGTGAACTTATGGCACACATGCCAGAGTGGACTGTTTGTCATCATAGAAAGCTCTAAAAGATTTACCATCATTGATTTCAGTGGGTGACAGGTTGGATTAAGAAACTTGTATGTTGTCCTCAAATTCCACATCATCTCATTGACAATTTTATTTCTTGAGTTAGTAGAGAAAATGGGTGTTTACATAAATAATTGTTAGTACTTTGTGAAATCATTAATGTAATCATGAGATGGAAGATGAGATCTGATAACTGGGATTTTCAGTGCCAGCACTGTCCAAGTTACATATTCTTAAAATAGTTTCAGAATTTTAGTTTCCTGTCCCTTTGTTTCTTGGTGCCCTGATTCAATAGTACTCGGAACAAAATTTGAGTTCTAATAGAGAAATGAACAGGATCAACCTCGAGACTATGAGACTCTAGGACACTGTGTGACACAGGTAGTGATTTATCATTACCTATGGCATAGCATCTAAAGAGACAAACAGCAAAACCAGACGTGGTCAATAATCACAGATCCATGGCTAGGGAATTCCCGTCAGACAATCCTACTAAGCCTTAAGAATCGTTAATTGAAGAATTTAGGTCAGTATGAGACAGATAAAGTTTGTGTGATTGCTGTCTTTCAAAATACTCAGTTTTGTTCTTGCACAATTCAAATGAAGAATTTTCTCTTTCTGCTCCTGGCTTTGAAAGCCTAGATACGAGTATTAGAAAAGTACTTAAAAATTATAGGTAAAATATTTTTTTAAATCTTTAAAATACATGCCTGAAATGATACTGATAGAGCTGAAATGTTTTTATAAAACCACAATAGTAGTAGTTGGAAGCAGGTAATCTGAAAGGTATGCATTTATTATAGTTTCCCCATTGGGAGTTTCTACTGAATCCATAATTTACTGCTTTTACCTTTACACAGAAGTGCAGAAGCTTCTAGCACTTCCCATTCCTTCAAGGAGGTTTAATAAGATCCCCTTATTGTTGCATTCAGTGGAGACACAGAGTTGTATAACCAGTATAAGGGTTATATTTCAACCTTGAGTATTAGTTTTTTTTCTCTGTGACTACATGAGAAGTGTGCATAAAGCGCTAATGCTTTATTACGAAGGAGAAAGTTATTCAAGAAAAAGGCCTTGTTATTTGAATTTTAAACTACAGTCTTTTTTCTGGAATATTATTTTTACTTGGAAGAATGGCTAACAGAAACTGTGGTTATTGAGCTTTCTGTATATGGCAATTTTTTTTAATTTAACAAAGTAAATTTACCAGTTAACAGTAAACAACTAAAGCTGGGCATGGTGGCACATACCTGTGCCAGCAGTGGGGAAGCTGAGGCAGGAGGATCATTGCAAGTTTGAGATCAGCCTGAGCTACGATGTGAGCTTCAGGCCAGTGTGAACTGCATAGTGAAACCAACAACAAAAGCAAAACCAATACGTGTTGCCTATGATAATATTCAGGCTTTTGACAGAAAAATGGGATCATGAAAATCTTGTACTCACTACTTTTATTTTAATAGTTTCTCACTGCTTAAAGATTTTCTGATGAAAAAGATGGTAGTATAAAAATGTGATTTTTTTTTCAGTTTTATGAGTACATGTTAACAGTACATAATGATCACATTCTTCGTGGGGAACTTGTAAATGTACATAACACATCGCAATTATTTTCTCATTCCCTTCTGCCCTCCCTCTAATCTCCCTGCATTTCTTTGTTCCATTCCCATTTGTAAAAGATCTGTCTTTCTACTTCCTATCATCTTTTATTTTGTTCTTTATTTTTAATGTGGGCTTCTTATATAAGAGAAAACATGCAACATTTATTAAAGAGGCTGTGTTTCTTCCAGTGAAGATGTTTGGCATCTTTGTCAGAGAAGGTGGCTAAGTGTGTCTGGAGTTGTTTCTACATCTTGTAATCTGTTCCTTTGATCCTTGGGTCTTTTGGAGTTTTTTGCCACTACTATGCTGTTTTTATCACATTAGCTTTGTAGTATAATTTCAAGTCAGGGATTGTGATGCCTCCTGCCTTGCCTTTGTTGCCCAGTGTTGCCTTTGCTATTCTAGGTCTCTTCTGGTTCCAAATGAATTTTTGGATTTTTTTTTCTAATTTTGTGAGATAAACTATTGGTATTTTGATTGGGAGTGCATTAAGCATATATAGCAATTTAGGAAGTATGTCCATTTTCATTATGTTGGTTCTTTCTACCCAAGCACAAGGGGTATCTTTCCATTTTCTGATACCTTCTTTGATTTCTTTTTCCAGAGTACTGTAGTTTTCAATGTAAAGGTCTTTTATTTCCTTTATTAGATTGATTCCTATTTCATTTTTTTTTTTGATGCTATTGTGGTCAATAATTTTTGTATCATTTTATTAAACTAAACCTGATTTTTATTAGTATCTTTTGTAAGCTCACTTTTATTTTATTTATTAAGTCCAGTATCTGTTTTATTGTATCTTTGAAGTCACTGGGTACCTTACTGATCCATTTTTTATCTTCTCTGGTACCCTTTCAGATAATTCAGCTGTGTGGCTTTTGATTTCCTCTTCCTCGGTCCTCCATAGATCAGCCTTGAGGAAGTTAGGAGTTTTTAGAGGCATTTTTGCTGTCTGTCTTCTTGGGTTTCTGTTGTTTTCATTTGTTTGCTTGTTTTGTACTGAGATTTGTGGGTTGATGATAATGTAAAACTTTGTTGGTAGTTTGAAGACCTCTTACTGTATGCTTTTCAGTGATGTTCTCTGGGTGTAGCTAGTAATAGACCTGTCCCTAAAATCTTAACAACTCCATTAATCTTTCAGAGGGAAAGCTGCAGTATTTTTGGCACAGCACCCAGTTCTCCAGGAATTGGGCAGAAGTATTGTTAATGATACAGAGACAATTTAGATATTGGCATACAGAGAAAATCTATTAATAGCAACAACTATGCCATCTTTGCAATAGCAATGAACTCAGCAATAGTAATAGTGTCAAAGACAAATTGGATATTGACATACCCTAAGAAGCAGTAATGTACTGTCCTTCATTATAGAAAGGAGATCTATAATTATACTATAAACACTAGAATAGCCAAATATTGACATAAAGTAAATACTAAATGTAACAGTCATACCTCTAGTAATACTAGAATAGTATTCAACAGTAAGAAGACAGTGTTAATTATTTAAAGATATATAAAGCTTAATGGTTATACTAGTAAGGATAAAAGGAGTCTGGAATTGGAGAATAAAAAAAAACAGAATTTGAGAAATTAATCAGTGGAAGATGAGAAGAAACGTAACATGACGGATCCTATTGAGGAATAAAAAGAAATTCATAGTATGTGATAAAAGTAGCAGAAAAACACAAGCAAAGAAAAAAAGGAAAAAAACACTAAGCAACATAAAAGAAAAAAAAGAAGGAAAAAAGTATTAAAAGGAGGAGAGAAGAAGAAAACCCACAACCAATGAAGAAAAAAGAAAAATGAGCAAAAATATATTTTTTCCTCTGCCTATTTGAATGAGTAGTTTCTTTCCAGGTTCTTCAGTCTTGGAATCCAGAAAGTCACAATTTTCTCCACCGAGGTACATGGACTGTGGGTTTGTGAGGTATCTCCCCCTCTGCCCCCACCAACCCTTGCCCCAGAAGCCCCTCCCTGCACACACCCCATACTGTGATAACTGTCCAAGCCAAGGTGTCCTTGGTCATGTTGGCAGATGCAGAAAGCAGTTAGCCTACTGGCCTGTGCTAGATGCAGGCAGCGGGATGTCTAGACTTAATACCTGTACTTTTGGATCCAGCTTCCTCTGAAAGCCACATTGGCCAGGCCTGGTTTCTCACCACAGAGGCCAGAGCCTATGTCCTTCCCATCCTGAGCTTCTCAGGGGTTCAGGGTCTGTCCTGCAGCCTCTCTGAGCTGTCTCCTGTGGCTGTCTCTCACGCAGTCACTTTGGGAGAATAACACGGGAACCCTAAAGTGAAATTGTTTTGTCGTTCTTTGACTCAGTCTTAAATAATCAATTCCTTCCTGAAATGATGCCTGATTAAATTTTCTGGTCATATAGTAGGCACTGCGTTGGATTTCTTTTTCACCTCTCCTGAAAGGGAAGGATTCACTTTCAGAGTCATGCTATTTTGTAGGTTACAGTAGCTGTGGGCTTTAGCTGAGGCTACTACAGCCAGCCTTGTCTGTTACTTCTCCCTGGAGCTGCTGACTCTTCGAGCCTACTTTTTCTCTGGGGTTATTGACCTTGTCCCCAGTCGGGTCAGTCACTTGGTCTGTGCTTCTGTCACCCTGTGCCAACGGAAACAAAACACAGAGTAGCCTCTCAGTTGGCGGGTGGCTGTAGACAGGGAGTGGAAATGGAGTTGGCTTGGGGCGGGTTCTGTCAGAATGGCATTTGCCCATGTGGATGGGTCTAGAAGATGTGACAGAGCAGATACTGGATAATGAAATGTGTTAATATCTGCCTAAGTTGGAGAATCAATATTTTAAAAATAGACCGAAGTATAATGTTACAAAATCATGTTTGGGTAAAAGATTCATTGTACATGATAGAGCAATGGATGTTAATGACCAATTATAAATTATTTTTACTTTATCACCAATATTTAACTTACTGGTTTACTTCCTTTTAAAATTAAAACACCGGATGCCCATGAATTTGTATTTTGCCCTTGCTCAGGTGCTATGTCAATCTGTGTATCATTCCAGTTTTAGTATATGTGCAGTGAAGGAAGCATACAAACATTCCCTTTTAGGGTCAAGAATAATACAAGAATGACCCCTTTATTCTATTTAGTGAGTATCAGTATTGAAAGTGCTATCCAACATACCACTAATAAAAAAATCAAAGAAAAATTAATGATTGGAAAAATGAAATGAATATCTATTTATAAATGCAATTGACTTTCCATAAGACACTTTTTTTTTTTTTAGACAGGGTTTCGCTATGCAGTTCAGGCTGGCCTCAAACTCGTGGCGATTCTCCTGCCTCAGCCTCTCGAGTGCTGGGATTATAGGTGTGGGCCACCATGCTCAACTTATAAAATACATTTTAAAAGGCAATATGTCTTCTGCGAATAACAAAAGTAAAATAAAAAGGAATGTATCTAAGAAAATGTGAACATGATGTATATGGATAAAATGATAAGACTTTGAAATATATTGAAGGCCTAAATAGGTATACAGAGGGAACTGCTCAATTTAGAAATTGACTCAATATTGTGAAGATGTATGTATACACTAATCTGTGGGTTGATGTAATTCCAATCATAATCCTAACTGGATTTTTCAAGGAATTTGAATATTAGCACAAATGTGTGGTTCCATTTATATGAGGAACATGTAAATTTGTAAAGACCAAAAGGATAAATGTTACCATGTGCTAGAGGAGGGGAGAATGAGAGTTATTGTTTAATGAGTACAGAGCATTTTTACTTGGGATGGTGATAAGCTCTGGAAACAACATCGTGAATGTGTTGAGAGTTTGTTACAGTTTTATTCCTTTTTAATAGTGAACAACATTCCTTTGTATGTGTGCACCACATGAATCCATTCAAGCAGTGTTGTTTTTAGGGGTGCAGACATAGATTTTGAAAAAGCACAGGGTGTACTGTTCCCACATTCTGGAGGAAGGAATGGGAGAGGTGCAGTTTGAAAAGGGGAAATGCTGCATTTAAGGTAAAGGTAATGCTGTATTTCTTATGGTGATTAAGTACAGGATATTCATTTTATTAATAAAGTAGTATTTATATTTCATACTTTAATATATATCATGTATTTCATAATTTTTTAAAAGCTCAAATGAGAGCACCATGACTTGAATTTTCAATGTCTTGTGAGAAACCTGATAGGTAAAGTATTAGTACATGACAGAATCTTTGAGAACATTCTGTGTATTAAAGCTCTGAAAAATAAAATCTAAATAAGTGTTTGCTCTTCTTCTTTCCCCAGTTCCATTGTATGGGAGAAAGAATTAAATTTCTAGCATGTAGTTTGTTATTTGTGATATTTTAATGGAGCAAGTCAAATGTTTTATAGAAGAGGCATTACATATTTACTTATCTTGATGTCCATAATATATAAAACAGCATATAGTGGTCTATTTTGTAAGAAAACTCTAAATAATTTGAGCAAGAAACATCCTCTTTATCTTCCTAGTAAACTAAAGAGTATTTCATTTAGCTGCATTGCTTGATTCCATTATGTTATATATCAGGTAACTAGCTTTATGTAGAAAAAAGCAACAAGATTAACTACATAAATCTTTGGTAAAATCCAAGAGTGTTTATTTAAAAAGTCCTGAATCTCATTAAAATGCATTTATTCATTTTATATTAGTTCGCTCCTAATTAGAAAAAAATACTATAAGATCTTTTTATTTTTCATAGTTCTATTCAAAAACGCCCACATTTATTCATCTGTTATTTTTGTTACCACCTGAATCACAAAGAGAATACATTGAGCTGGAGTTCATTTTAGGTATATAGCAGGAAAGTAGAGAGCCATGCATGAATTTTAACAATACAACTATGTATTTTGAAGTAAACATGTTATATTGTTTTTTGAATTTTTCTCATTTCAAGACAGTGCTATAAAAATTAATAGCAACCCACTTTATGGTGATTACTAGATATTTTCATTTATTATTGCAAGACTTTCTGTAAGATATATTTCTAAGATGGGAATTGGTTAATTATAAGATATGCGTTATTCAAGTTTACAGTGTGATATCAAATTGTTTTCCAAAGTTCTGTATTAACTGAAACTTCCAGAAATATGAAAGAGTTCATATTTTGTATATTTTTACCAATAGTAACTATTGTTCAAATTTTAAAAATATATTCCTCCTTGAGGGTGTGAAACTGAGGTTTATATATACAAAGACCTGTCAAAATTGCTGGTGTAGCTGGGCGTGGTGGCACATGCCTGTAATCCCTGCATTTGGGAGGCTGAGGTAAGAGGATTGTGAGTTCAAGGCCAGCCTGCACAACATAGCAAGACTCTGTTTCGAAAGAAAAACAAAACAGAGCAACCCAGAAATAGCTAACACAACATTCTAATCCAGGTTTATCTGATTCTAATTATAATAATCAGAGTAATAATCATGAAAAAGTGAGGGATATTTTTATGTTAAGATAATTTCATGTAAGTGCTTCCTAAAATTAGTAGTGGTAAAAGTGTTTGGTTGTTGGAGAGGACTGGTAGGGACAATGGTAGGTAGAATATTAGGAATCACTAGATTCCTGGGTCCATCTCTAGGTTTACTAATTTAGTATATATGGGAATGGGATCAAGGTATGCCTGTGTTGTCACAGGGTACCCTAATTCTGTGTCTTTTTAGTTTTTAAATTGACATTAAAGCTTAAGAATCTCTGGTTAACTGATATAACTAATTGTACTTAGAATACAGTAGATTTTATCACTTACTTATTCTGTAAGTAACTTACCAAATACTTAAAACCTCCTGTGTGTCATAAATATGAGTTAAAAAGGAGAACTTTTCTACATATTTTTGTTCTAAAAAATGAGATTGACAATGTTTATAAAAATTAGATTTTACAGGAACCATCCTTCAACTGAACTTTCAAACTTGTGCTCACGCATTTCCGAGTTGTCTTAATTTTTATAGTTTGATTATTTTGCTATAAAATTAAATAATTATATTAAGGCATCAGTGTCATACCTTATGAACCAGGTTGAATCAAAACTGAAAATAATATATGGCAGTTTCTGTGTCATGCTTTCAAACAGGCTTTAAATCCTGTATTATATGTAAAAATTGTTAGCTATTCTAAAGGTACAATAAGAGATTATTGTTCATATCAGTGTCATAAATTGATACTCCCCAATTGTACTTTTTCATTTTGTACATTGTCAGAACCTTGGACCTTAATCTTATTCTTTGATTGACAGTAGCGACCAGGGAAAGAACACTTGTATTGTTTGGGATAGTCACATCTGTTCGACTTGATTTAGTTGAGGGTATTTGCATATTCTTAAGTATTTCTTTCGAGAGGGCTTAAATCCTTCTCAAGTGCTTGATGCATTTCTGAAATTCATTCGTAAGGTATCTACATGCACTAATAGTTCCGTATAATGTTGCTATACATAATCTGACAGATAAGGCCACATTTTGAAACCAGGTGTTCTTTAGGGATGCTACATTATGTTTATACTTAATTCTGCTGGGCAGAAATGCCGTGTTTTTAAAGAAATCTTTTAATGTTTTGATCAAATTAGTACATCTTTATTTTAGACAAATTAGTCAATCAAAGGACAAGTAGGGATTTATTAAACAGTAATTCAGATGTATTAAGGACAGCTTTTCTTGCCTTTGTGGGGAAATTGAGTAATTTTATAGAAAATAATAGCAGAACTCGAGTGCATTTTTAAAGGTCCTCCTTATATTATAGGAAAGGTTGTTGAGGATCAAATTTCCTGACTTGTTCAAGGTTATACATTGGAAATTAATCCTTAAATGTTGCTTTTAATTTCTAGATTGGTCAGTCTTAAGGAATAATGGCATCTAACCTCTAATTTACATTATTATAAATTATCCTATATCTAAAAATTTCCCCTTGGCATTAGAACACAGTCAGGGATTATGTCATCTGTGAACACAGAAATTTTTATAATCCCTCTCCAGTTAACAAATAGTTAAGAACAGTCATTATTTTGCTATCTTCGTATTTGTCTCCTAGGCTTTATTCTATAAAGGAAAATTATGAAAATGAAATGTTAAGTACTTTGATAGCAAACAAATTTCATTTTGTGTTGTATGCGATCTTTCTGCCTCAGCCTCTCAAGTACTGGGATTGCAGATATGCATCACCATGCCTGACTCTTCTATTTCTGGTGACTTGGATATTCTGAGAAGAATTTTGAGATTGTGCTGTCAACAGTGTTTCTATGAACATAGATCAGAGAAACTGCTTTCTTTGGATGTGTGATGGAAGGGAAAGGAAATTATTGACTGGCATGATCAGAAAAGGTCATGAGAAGAAATGAAGCTCTAACCACAGGATACATGTAATTTAGGTTCTATAAGGCAGGCATGAGGGAGCATGTCTGTAATTACAGAAGTCGGGAAACTGAGGCAGAGGATTGCTAGTTCAGGTCCCACCTGGACAATTTAGTGATACTGTGTGTCAAAATAAAAAATACAGGTTATAGTTCAGTGGCAGAGACCCCCACCACTGAACTATATGGAGACTGAACTATATGAACACACACACACACACACACACACACACGAATTTAGGAAGAAATCCTAGGCTGAGAGTTCCATTAAAAAGATTACAGGTTTTTATAAAAGAGAAATACCATTATTTACATTAATTCTAATCAAAGGAAAGAAAACACTTCTTGAGTGTTGTTGCTTATCCCTGTGCTAGGTCCTCTTCTCATAATAACCCTAAAGATCTTCAGTCCTAGGTTTTAATTTGTCTTCTTCCTTTCCTAATGTACTTAAGATTATTTTAATTTTAACTTGTTTCTCCCTGGGCAGTCCCTGCTTGATTTTCAGCTGCCTTGCCTAGTTACAGAAGGTGTGATATCATCACATTTAATGTAAGGTATTACTGTGTTATAAAAACTCACTGGAGTAAGGCATGGTAGCACACGCTTGTAATCCCAGCACTTGGGAAGCTGAGGCAGGAGGATCACTGTGAGTTTGAGGTCAGGCTATACTACATAGTGAGACTCTGTCTCAGATAAGAAAAACAAAACAAGCAAACGAAGAAATAAAACAGAAAAACTTCATTGGAGAAAACAGTTCTCCCTATTATTTGATCTTATGATTTAGCTTTAAAATAATTCCAAGTAACAGAATTTTCCTTTTCTTTTAGGAATCCCCTTCTGGTCGAAGGAAAGCTCTTGCTACAAGCTGCATCAATATGAAACAATATGCAAGCCCTATGCCAACTCAGACTGATGTTAAGTTAAAATTCAAACCATTATCTAAAAAAGTTGTATCTGCCACCCTCCAGTTTTCATTATCTTGCATTTTCCTTCGGGAAGGAAAAGCCACGTAAGTTTCTTTTTTTAAATAAGTTGTTTCATTCACACTGTGTTTGAAAACTCTGTAGATAAATAGCTTTTGACTGTAGACTGGCAGTTGTTGAGTATCATATAACATACCAATCATTCTTGCCATTTTTTTGTTTCAGAGGATGAATTAAATGAACTTGTTATTTATAGTCTCTTACGATTCCAGAGAATGAGCAATTATAGACATTCCTTAAGAACTGGTAACCCTTATCCCTTCCTGGAACTAGGTTGTTAGATGAATTGATTGCTAATTGAAGGACTGTGTATAGTGTGCATATCACAATATTTAAAACAAAGAAAATGGTTAACGGGAACTCCAATTTAATGACTTTCTTTTATTTGCATAACTCTTACATGTAGTCCCAGATTGTATAACAGAATATAAAACTATAGTACTGTACTGTACATTGCAATCAGCAAAAATTACAATAGTGGTGTATTGTACAAGGAAAAAAATAATTGAGGCCATATAAATGAGATGTACAGAATTGTACCACAAAAAAGGCAGGTTGTAAGTCTGAGAACCAGGTCATAGATCCAAACAGTCATTAAACAGGTAGGTTGTTAAATGAGAAATGTCTGTATGTAAAAGTGGTTACAGCTGGTTTCAAATTTTAGGTCCCTGTTTGATTTATGGTACATTGTCGTCATTGTAGCAATCTGTATTCTGAGGTGTGGACAGTTTAACTCGTAAATCTGTTTAATGTAACCTGAGGCATGAGAGGAACCCCAGATGAAAAGTTTAAGAGGAATGGAAGAACTTAGGGAACTTTTGCTAACTTGTATGTCTTGGCTCAGCCTTCCAAAAACTGCTTTGGAAAGTACAGCCAGGTAAACAATTTATGGTGATCATTATCCTTTTCAAAAATCACTTCCTAAATGTGGATGTCCCCTCCCTATCGTCCCAGCATTTAAGAATCTGAGGTGGGAGAATTTCTTGTATCCAAGGAGCTTGAGACCAACCTGGCCAACAGGGTGAGACCCAGTCCCAAAGCAAAACAAAATTAAAAAAATAACTGCTTAGTTACCAAAGAAACATTGTGTGAAGATTTCCAGACTTAGTTCTAGTCTCTTAAAAGACTAAAACTAAAACATGTATGTAGAATGAGGGAAAAGTAACATTCACCCTAATTATTGCATTTTATCAAGGCAGGGATAGTTATGTATATGCTGTCAGTGTAATGAAAGACTTACTGTGTATTTGAAGTAGAAGATGGAGGTATAGGATAAATGGAAATACTATACCTAGAATTTTCTATTGAATGTAAGGGAGAGAGTTGGCTATGAACATTTTGATCCAGTCTGAATCACAGTTCTGAACGATTTCACCTAGTGGAACATGCTTACTATAGTTGGCATGTCTACTTGACTAAAAAGGCAGTATTCTGTGCATTACTCAAAACAAGATGCTTGACATTTACCTTCATGGTAGCAAATGACTTGGTAGATAACAGCAGTAAAACCTCTGTCAGAGAAATGGCGTTCTGAGTGAGTATGATTAATGAGACTATCCAGAATAGAAACATCTTTTTTATCTTGGGAACTTAAATTGCAGCATAAATGTTGAGAAATTAAAAATAAAGATCTTACCCTGAAATTTAAGCCAAATGAAAGGAAAGGAAACACAAGAAGAAATAAAACAAATTCACACGAAGTCTTTTGAGGCTGGACTTTTCTCCCCTTAGCAGAAGCAGTAAGTGAATCAGTGCCATTTGCAGTAATGTGGGTGAAAGGAAATTCAGTTAAATCAAATGTCTCCATTTGAATTGAATAGGAGTTATCTTACGATATATTCCCTCCTTTTTAATTTTAAAGGGAATAAAACAATAAAATGAATTGAAACAGTGATAAGACAATAGGAAATCTATAATAGTTACTATATTGCATATTGTTCTCTAAATAATTGACTTTAGGCTTGCAAAGTTAATCAAACAATACACCTCCTCTGTATCAGCTGGTTGCTGGGTAAGGGGGTGATTTTTTTCTCCTCAGCTCACACTAGTCAACTCACAGGCGGGGGCTTAGCTTCCTTCCTGGTTTTGCCTGTCCCACACTTTGGTTGGCTCATAAACTCACCTTATATCTCCTTCTTTGTTTTCTTATCCCCCCCCAAGTTTGGGGTTAAAATATGAAGAAATTAAAGTGATGGAATTTTATAAGTAACCTTTTAAGGGTGATATATTTTGAAATTATGTCCTTATTATTAACTGTTACTAATAAGGGAACAATTTGTAAGATATATTAAG
Source organism: Dolichotis patagonum (assembly GCA_004027295.1). Taxonomy (NCBI): domain Eukaryota; kingdom Metazoa; phylum Chordata; class Mammalia; order Rodentia; family Caviidae; genus Dolichotis; species Dolichotis patagonum. The sequence continues at coordinate 57,184 of PVJX010006698.1, forward strand.
TTAATATTATTTTTGTTAGTGTAGATTTTGTATCACTGCATTTATTTTAAAAAGAGGAAATAATTTTGGTAACTAAGCTGATATTATATAAGATATAATGGTGAAGAATTTATTTATTTATTTTGGTCTGGAAATCAAACCCATGACCTTCTGCTTGCCAGGCAGGTACTGTGCCACTGAGCTATATCCCCAGCCCATTGTGAAGAATTTAAAAAACTAATTTAGTTTGCTAAATGATGCCATATTTAGAAGATAAGTAAATAATAACATATTACTTTATAAAGAACAATTTTTCATTTTGACTAATTGGATTTGGAGAAAGTATACGAAATTGAAAATTATTTGTGTGTAATATATCAGAAATATGTTTCATTCACTGTAGTTTATTTGAAGTTAATAGATCAAAAAATTTTAAATTATTTAACTTTTAGAATATTTAATGTAAACCTTATAAATTTGTATTTAAGATACTTCAGAATTTTACAAAATTTATATTTTATCAAACATATATCTTACCTGTAATCAGCCCAGATTATTTTTCATTCTGTATTTCCTAAACTCAGGACTTTCACATTGATCTACATCCTTTAGCCCATTTCTTATTTTTTATTTTGAGACAAGATCTCCTTAAGTTGCTAAATTCTTCAGGCTAGGCTCAAACTTGTGATCCTCCTGCCTCAGCCTATAATCCGTGAGTGGTAGGATTATAGGCATATTTCATCACACCTGGCAAGACTTGATTTGTAAGGTTCTTTTTGTATACAATATTTCATTAACTTCTGGGCAGTTATATGTCCTTTAAAAAATGTACATTTAAGCAAGATTTAAATATTATTTACTAGGGTTTGCCACTTTCTTTCCGTCTAACCGATTAACCCCAAAAAGTTCATGGATTTTAAATTAAGAATTCCTTCTATAATTCCTTTGGAAAGTTGCAATACTTTATAAAGTCCAGATCTGCTGTTTTATGAAACAAATTTCTGTTTCTAGATTTCATGTTCAGGAAACCATATTTACATTAGGAAAATTTTAGTCTTCCATAAGTCTTCAGCACAGAATTAAACTAACTCCTTACCAGTTAATTTTTAATATGGTTTGCTTTTTATATAAACATGTCATTTAAAAATTAATTTACATTTAAAAATTTAACATTCTTATACAACTACTTAAAAGAATTTATTTACATATAGAAAGAAGGACTATACTAACATGGTAGATTGAATATCTTTTGTCTAAAATGCTTACGCTTGTGGGTTTCCTTGAGATTTGGGCAGCATAAAAGGAGAAGCGAGCCATAAGGAGCTTGCTGTCCTAACTTTCCACCACAGCCCGTGCTGTGTTTCCCAGACACAGTGTGTACTTTTATATTTGCTCCTACCCTCTTCTATTTGGCCCAAGCTTGTGCTACAGAGCATTTCTGCCCCACTCTTCACTTTTGCTTTCTTGAGTATACCTTGCCACTTCTTTAAAAAATATATAAAAAATAAAATACTTATTACCAAAAATGTTTCAAGTTTGGGAATATTTATTTATATATACATAATAAAATATCTTAGGGATTGGACCCATGTCTAAACATAGAATTCATTTATGTTTCTTACACACCTTACATGCCATACCTGAAAGTAATTTTATTTTTAGTGCACCTGAATTTTGCGTGTAACTTACCACATGAAATCATCAGGTATGGAATTTTATACTTGTGGCATCCTGTTGGTACTCAGAAAGTTTTGGATTGTGGAATATTTTAGATTTCAGATTTTTTGTATTAGGGATCCTCAACCTGGATTTTCTTAAGGAATGACCATTTTTCAAGTAATGCCATTTAATAAGCTGTATATTATATTTTGAATCATTGATGTAGGGATGAAGACATGCAAAGTTTGGCTAGTTTGATGAGTATGAAGCAGGCTGACATTGGCAATTTAGATGACTTTGAAGAAGATAATGAAGATGATGATGAGAACAGAGTGAATCAAGAGGAAAAGGCAGCAAAAATTACAGGTTGGTATTGTATTAAACTAAAAGTTTATCTTTTTTTTGCAGAATTGAAAAATTCATTCTTATTTCCTAGGAAAAAAATAATTCCACTAAGATACTTCTTTCCTTAAACTTTTCTGATATAATATACCATATAGTTCTCTAAACACTTTGCATACTGACTATAACTTAACAGATATTAGCAGTTTAAGGTCAAGTCCAAAGATAGTAAAAAAACATAAGTTTTCCCTGAATTATATTATAAAGCAACTGATTATCTTTATATTTCTTTTGTCAATGTATGGTTGAAACCTCTGTAATAAAGATTGACCTTAAAGGGATGACAGAACAAAATAAATAAATTAGTAGCTCCTCTGTATCACGTTCATTTATTCACATGAATTATATAAATATTGTTTTAATTTTATATGTATATACAAATTATATATTTTTTCTTTTTGCATCTAGAAGTTTTTATACAGCTATCCTTTCTAGTTGGTTTGATTAAACTAAGATGTTCAATAGTTAGAACCTCTTTATTCATTGGTCAGTAAATATTTATTGGTGATCTAGGTATAACAGTTAAAGTGATATTATATTTTCATTATTAAAATGAAAGTCAAGCACTATTTAAGTATTCCTGTCAGCTAATTAACTACTATAAAGTTCTAGATTTACGTCTGTTGACTTCTGTCATGTATTCGCCAAATTTCCTCCACCTCAGATTCTTTTCTCAAGTAGGTTATTGATCTCGTGGGCTACCATTTAACCCCTTAGACAGAAAGATCCTTGACTTTCTCAACTCCAGAAACCTTCAGTTCTCCTTCACTCTTAGGGATCTGTCATAAGACACTGATCAGATTCGTGTGCAGTAGTAAATGTTCTGTCACATGGAAATTTTGTGAATTATTGTTTCCTAATTTGTGGATGAAGTTTTCATTTTTTGACCAAGAGAGTTTCGGAAAGTACGTTTTACCATTTCTTTGTGTATTTCTAATTTATTTACTTTTTGTTTAATTCAAATAAAATTTTAAAGTCTCTTGGATTTCAATTTGTAGGAAATTTTTATTGAGTTTTTCTTTGTAGTCTGGGCATATGACATATTTTAGAAATGTTCTATAAATACCTATTTTACGTATGTTTTATTTATTAGATTCAATATTAGATCAAATTTCACACTTATATTGGCATTTGTATTCTTTATTGTAGAGTTTATCTGTTAAAGAAAATTTCTGTGCTGAATCATTTAACCATAGTTTATTCTCAAAACTTCATTCCTGTATTTATTTGAAACCTTTTTTTTTTTTTTTTTTTTGGTGGTACTGGAGATTGAACCTAAGACCTTCACACTGAGTTACATCTGCATCCCATTTTATTTTTTCATTTAAGACAGAATCTTGCTAAATTGCTGTTTGCTAAGACTGAACTGGAACTTGTGATTTTTCTTGCCTTGGCCTCTCAAAGTGCTAGGAGTACAGGCATACACTGCCACACCTGTTTTTTTTTTTTTTTTTTTTTTTTTTTTGTGGTACCGGGGATTGAACTCACGACCTCACGCTTGCCAGGCAGGCGCTTAAGCCGCTGAGCTAAATCCCCGGCCCGCCACACCTGTTTTTAACCTCAGTTATTTTAAGTATTTCTTTTATAAATAGTACGTGGTTGATCTCACCTTATGCTTTTGTCCTTTAATAGTTACATGCCTTGATGAAAAATATACTTACTATCACATACATTACTTTTTGTGCTTTTATTTTGGGCCTTTTCTTATTTTTTCCTATCTCTACATTTTGCTACCTTTACATTTTTTTATTTAAACATTTTTAATGGAGTAATTTGGGAGTTATATATATTGTATTTACATTTTAGAATAATTTATGAAAAAATAAACTAAACAGGTAAGTGAATGATCCTGTAAATACCAACATTAAATTTATTTTTATTAGTGCATATTTACAACACATAATGATTCATTCATTATGGGAAATAAAGTTAAAACAGAATTTGTCAACTTTTTTGTGTTCGTTTTGTGTTTTTTTTTTTATTTGTTCGTTTGTGTTAGGGAATCACTGTGTATCCCATGCTGGTTTTGATTTCATGAACAGCCTCCCAAATACTGGGCTTATAGGTGTGCACCAAAACACTTGATCTCAACTCTCTTCTTCTAAGGATATTATTTTTAATAAAATATAGATGTAATGAATGCATTCAATAATAGTTTGATTTTATAGCTAAACACTCAGCACTTAAGCATGTATATATTCCTTATTTCCTGAAATTCCTATAGGAGCAATAACATCATTCTTTCAGACACTTTAAAATTCCCTGGCCTTAATTAAAGAAATTCTTAATAATGTAACTTGTGATGATTCAAGATTGCTTTGGAATACTGCTATTTTGTGTTGCTATTTACCTGTTAGGTTTTGTTTGTTTTTCCTGTTTTATGATATTCCCTCAAGGTAGAGACTTTGTTCTAATTATCTGAAATTTTCATCCATGGTTGGTAGAATGTATAAGCAGTACAATCATTTGGGGAATTTTTTACAACACTAGATATATGACGACTCTGTTGACCCAGCAATTTTACTTCTTGCTGGTTATGCAAAGGAAATGAAAATTATGCTCACAAAAATTTTACAAAAAGATGTTTAAAGAAATTTTGTACATAAGAGCCCAAATGGAAACAGGAAAATGGCTAACCAAGTGTAGTTTACCCATGAGTGGAACCCCAGGGAAAGAACTTTCGGTGTGCTCAACAACATAGAGGTTTCTCAAAACCATTATGCTGAGTGAAAGGAGGGTTACGTAAAAGAATATGTTTTCATTTATGTGACATTCTAGAAAAGGCAAAACTAATCCTATATGAAAAACATGTATCAGAATAGTGATATCCTGTGGGACTGTGAATTGACTTAGGTATCAGAGAACTTTGGGAGATGATGTAAATGTTCTGCATCTTGAGTCACATCAGGATATACATTTATCAAAGTTTATTGAATTGTACACTTTAAAATTTATGCTTTTTTCATGTATATAAATACTACAAGGTAATATGTAAAAAATACAGTAAATAATGTTAGATTAGAAAGAAAATAATTTCCAGTTTCTTAATTTGTTGATCTACTGTTGTGGCATGGTTAGTCTCCAAAAATTGTTCCCCTAATGAACCATCCCTCTGAATAGTCATATTGTACTCTCCTCCTTTGTCTTTGAGCTGTCTCTCTAAATCAATTCTCATGAATAAAATACAGTGCAATACTCTTTATGACTTGCAGAGCTAAGCTATATGATGCCTTGTGACTTGTGCTTGGGCCTTTGGGTAATGGATGCTGTAGAGGAAGGAAGCTGCCATGCAAAAAGTGCACCTACCCTGGCAGTCCCCTTGGAGAGAGAAGAGTGCCTGGTCAGCACCCCACTTTCCTAGTTTTCCCTAGTGAAATTACAAATATATGAGTGAAGAAGCCATTTTGAATCTTTAGCCCTACAAGCTTTCAAATAATTACTCTCTCTGCCAACATCAAACTACAGTGAACTACTCAGCTAGGTCTGGTCCATTCACAAAAGTGTAAAAGAAGATATTTGTTATTTTAAGCCACCAAATTTTGAGCTGGTGTCTTAAACTGTAGCAATTCTAAAGATAAATGAATTAGATAGATGCATACATACACATATACAGATGAATAACCAAATAATTGAAGAGTATAATGTTAAGTGAGCTATATCAGGCACAGGAGGTTAAATATCACGTGGTTCCTCTTATATGAGGAACCAAATATAAATAAAGAGCAAAATACAAGATAATCCGGATGTGAGGACGATCTGCGACATCTGTCACCCCATTGATCACTGGGGTTGATTCGGCTGATCTGACTGGCTAGGCAGGTGTCCCCTTCCTCCCTCAACAATCCATGTGGGTCCCTCCTGAAGCTGCGCTCTCGGTGGAAGAGGACGACCACCCACCATAGAGGAGGACCATTCCTCGGTCAAGGGTATATGAGTAGCTGTGCTCTCCTGCTAGAACCTCCAAACAAGCTCTCAAGATAATAGAAATAGGGAGATCTTATACAGAAGGGGAAGAGAGACCAAGAAGGAAGAGAGGGGAGTGGATAGGACAAAGGAATGAAAGAATGAAGATGTGTTATGTATGTGTACCAACTCTCCATAAGGAATGTAATCATTGTATAGTGCAAACCTGTCCTAATTTTGTTTTGTTTTGTTTGGGTACCAGGGATCAAACTTGTGACCTCGTGCTTGTCAGGCAGGCACTTATGCCACTGAGCTAAATCCCAAGCCCCTAAACCTATCCTAATTTAAAAAAAATTAAAATTGGAAAAATAAAACATCATATAACTGCCTTGATAACATGATGCCAAATGTTGATTCTTACTCAGTTCATTTGTTCTTTTTCACCATATATTAAGAACTAGCTAAATGATAAAAATTGGTATGTTAGCAAGATAATGATTACAGCATTTATGGCCAGCTGTTGAATTTCATTTTTATCTGTTAATAACATAAGTCAATTGTATAGGATCATTAGATGAAACACCTATTAGGCAACTGAAAATTCAAGTGTAGCATTCAGTACATAGTTGTTAATTACCTTGATGTGTGTGTTTAAAAAGTCAAGAGAATGGATTCGCACTTCCAGGAAGAACTGATATGGGAGTGGGAGGGACTGAGATCTAGAGAGCCTAGAGAATGCTTAAGAAGCAGAGGAAGGAGTAATTTTATTAAAAAGTTTATATAAAAGAGTTGAATGAAAAAGAGAATTGTCCGAGATAGGAGAATAGGGCTATATTATTGTCCTGAAAAGGGCAGAAGGAATTTGAAGGAGAGAATCATTCATTATGATTATTCACAAAGAAACCAAATATGGTAAGAATGAAAATTTCATTCTTACCAAATATGGTAAGAATGAAAATTTATATGGAATATTTGCCCGTTAGACTTTATGTTGGTGGCCTCAGTGGGAGCAGATCAATAAGAGGATACATGCAGGTGCGGATAAAAGCAGGGTTTTGAAAGATTAAGGGTAGGTGAAAAATTATAAACTACTGTATTTTTGAGAAGTTTTCTTATGTAAGGTTATGAAAGACTGGCCAAATAGGGTTTTTTCAGTCCATATTAATGAGTCATTGGGAAGGGACAGTTGTAGAGGAAGAGGTTGAAGATGGAGGGACAGAGAACACTTAGTGTCTGCTTGCCTGCACCGAGCAGTCCTCGCTCCCTCATTACAGTTTACTAAGGAATTGGAAATAGCATTATTCAACCTAATAGATGCATCCATAAATCATATTTATGGGCTTGGTCCTGTGGGAATAGTGACATCTTTTTGACCTTGATCTCTCTGAAGAAGTGGAAATGTTACTATTTCATACTGGCTTAAAATAAGATACTGTACACCTCTTCCGACTCTAATTATTTTTTAGAGAAGAATGAGAGTGCTGCAAGATTTATAGGTATGTTCTGACTCTTAACAGTTTATCCTTTTCCTTTAACTCATCTTAGAGATGTTTTTAAAAGGAAAAAGCCACCTACTCTTTATGCCACCTCCCCATCCTACTCACCGTTTTTGTACAATGTGTTAATCTCTTGGTCAATTTCTTTCTTTTTTTTTTTTTTTTCTTTCTAACTGTAAAGAAAAGCCTCAAATTACTTGACCCTTTACTTCGATTGCCTGCCCCTTATTTAGCTTTTCTTATTCTCACCAATGTGAATCAACTTCACACTGGTACTCAGTTACAACAAATATTCTGTTCTGTGAGTTTACTGCTCAGTTTTAGCAGCAAGAGGAAGACATTTATTTGCACTATTTCATAGCCTTATTAACATTTTCCAAATGTGTAAATTTTTAGTGAAACAAGGCTTTAATAAAGTAAATGTGTAGTGTGTGTCAGGGCAATACATTCCTAGGAAAGTTTCCAATTAAAAAACTTTCAGTAATAGATTTTTGTTATTATACATCGTTAAATCTTAAACTTTTTCTGATTATAAAAGCAAAACATTGCCGGAGGTTTAGCTCAGCAGCGTAAGCGCCTGCCTGGCAAGCCTGAGATTGTGAGTTCAATCCCTGATATCAGAAAAAAAAAAAAAAAAAAAAAAAAGCAAAACACATTTACTGAAGGAAAGCTGGAAGAAACGAAAAAGTACTGTTTTAGAAGGAGAAATATAAAATAAAATTATAGATTAGGCTATACACCAACATAGCAGTCAAAGTATTTTTCTTGAGACATTTTACCAGATTGTCCTCCGCTGAATAGCACAAGTTGCAGTACTGGAACTACTTTCTATACAGTTATCCAAAACATAAACCTGGCACTTATCCTAGGTTCTTTCTACATCCCCTATATCAAATTAACTATTAAATCTTTCTTTTTAATTTTTTCTTTAATAAATGGAGTGGTGATGGCTTTTGTCTTACTTTCTGTCCTGTGTGTTTTAAATATTGTCACCATGTTGCTACTGAAATGATGTTTCGAAAGTATTCATTTGGCCTTTCAATGGATTCTCATACCTCTCAGATAAAGTTCACATTCTTTGTTTGATTATAGTATGCAAACCTCCTATTGTTGTATTCCTTTCCCTGGCATATTAAACACCAAATAACTTACAGTTCCTGAAATATCTCAAATTCTCTTTGCCTCTCGTTTGTCTTCATGAAATGCTTCCATTTCTTCTTTTAATTTTAGTAATAAAATAACAGTATTTGTTTGTCTTAGATTAGATTAGATATAGGTAAAAATCCAGGAACCCTTCCTGACCTTAGATTGAGTTATATGCCTCTTACAGTTTTACTTCACCTTTGATACCAGTCATATTTATCATTTAATCAATATTGTTTTACTTGTCTGTCTGCCCCACTAAAACATAAAAAGCCATGAGAGCATATAATAAGCATTTTATTTTTATTTTAATATGTTTATTAAGTAGATACATGGTACTTTTTGGAAATTGCTTTTTGTGTTTGGATTAACATTTATTCATACTCCAAATATAGGAAATACTGGTATAAATAATCAGAATTGTCTTTTCATTCTGTTAATATGAATGAAAGTTCTAGAAGCAGAAATTTTAGAAATGAAGTAAGGATTTACTTGAACTAAGGATAAGTCTATGAGGATAAGAAGGATAATTTGTCATTAGTGAAGAGAATAGAAAGATTACTTTGGATACTTAATGAGAAAATAGTTATCAGTGATTTTAGATAACACCAGATAAGTGATTGATTTCTATTCTGATTGAAATTACATTTAGGAACATAAAATAATTAAAATGTCTTAACTATGTAAAGAAAACTACCTGTCTTTGATCATTATTTAAATTTTTTAATCTTTTAATTTCTTACCTTGGAATATATAAATGCATATGAAATATGGATATTAATAATACTTCTTAAGATACTTATGAGACTTGATTAATAATCTATAAAAAGTCCTACTGCTATTATTAATATTTTGGATTTTATATTTCATATTTCCAGAGTTTATTGGCAAATTTTAAAAAACATACAGCTGCTAATGAATTTTCTAAAAATCATATGAAACTGGTTATCTTATAACATTGACCCCATTCCATTATCATTTTCTAAATATTAAGTTACAGTGATTAGGACATAAAGGATCTATGTATGAATGAACCCTACCTACTGAAAAATTTGCTAAGTTAATTTGAATAAGAATAAGGTTTAAAACTACTGGCAGAATAAAGTGGAAAAAGATACTTTTAGTCAGCATAGAAGTCTAACCAGGCTTAGCTGATTTCGCTATCTTACAAGTTGGGAAGAAGAATACAGTTGGGTTTAATTAGGTTATACACTTGATTTTCCATTTACCTTGTCTATCTGAAGCAATATTACTCATGCAAAATGTATTTTCTCATTCAGATGAGGGAAATTAATACATTTATCAACTATTCATACATATTTTGCTCAAAAATGTATCACATTTTTTATTGCCTAATATTAAAAGTCATTTACCAAGTCTGATTTAATATTTATTTGTGTCTCTATAGAATGTAAATTGAGGACAATACCGTGTCTGTGTTTTTGATCCTTGACTCCCTAGGAGAGGGCTTGGCACAGGCTGATAAATATTTGCTCAACAAATGACTGTATAAAGGCAGCGGTATTATAAACATATATTCTTTGATTTGGTTCAAATAAAATTTAGCATGTGTACTTAGATTTGCAGTGTTAAAGAACAGTACTGTTAATGTCAAATTTACTGTTTTCTTATTCTAACCACTTTCTTTCCAACCAAGTGATCTGGATGGTTTGGTCTACCCTCTTCCCTTGAGTTATTTCCCAGGTTGTAACTTTGGAAACATTAAGGATTGATTAGAATATCCCAGTGGGTCTTTATTATCTTGTTTCTAAGTTGCCTGATTTTCACTCGATGTATGATAGTTTTACATATCTAGAGCTGTCCAAAATATATATGACTAATATTTAAAAACTTTATATACAAAATGAATTCTATTCTAAGTTTTTTCTCTCAATCTTGTCATTTTTGTTGTATCTCTTATTGGCTAACATGTACGCTTTCCTAAAATAAAAGCTTAGGTAACAATTGCCTTAAGAGATGCTATACAAAACAAGAATAGAAAATAGTAGCTATTGCCAGCTTTTATTGTTTTAGTGCTGATTTTTGAAATTTTAAAACATGAATGAATGCTTACTATGCACATGCTTCATGTAGATATGACCCTAGAGACTTTTGTTTAAATTTAGAATATGTAAAACAGTCAATATCAGAGGATATTTTTATTTTGTTTGTAAGATACACTATGTTTAAAGCACAGTTCATCTTTACAAGTACAAAACATGGTTGCTGAAAGCCAGTGTCAGCCTCTTGTGATAATTATTTTTGTTTTATGTTTATTAACATAGTTATGTTACTAATAAAAGTTTCAACAATAAAATACAATTTTAAAATATCAGCATAATGTAACATTCAGCTAATTATCTCTGTTATAGTTTATCAAAGTAACATCTTTGAATGTATTCTCTTGATTAACCAAACATCCCCTCTTTGTCTTTTTAAATAACAGCATGCTTCTACTGCTGTTTTATTGAATGACCTTACCTTATGTTTGACTTGACTGGCTTCTGTTTACAGAAATTGTAAACCAGTTGAACGCTCTGAGCAGCTTAGATGAAGATCAAGATGACTGCATAAAGCAAGCAAATATGCCTTCAGCTAAATCAGCCAGTTCCTCTGAAGGTCTAAGAGCTTTCCTCCTTTCTTTCTGCTTCTTTTTTTGGCTGTATTTACTGTGACCTGCTATATCTTACCTGAAGTCTGTACTTAACTGTCAGTTTTGTCTTTGTGATTTTCTCTTAAATGTTTTCTTTGTTAATTTGTAGTGTGCCAACAGACAAGATAACAGAATTTACTATCCTAGCTAAGTCTTGCCAGCAGGATCCTTATTAGGTGATTTAAAAATATGGTCTGAAATAATGCTTGGTCATATAACATGACAGTAATTCTTCAGAGAGTTCATATGTTAGTTTTTAAAGAGTATTTGTTTATATATTTGGAGTTTGTGATCTTTTTTCTGAAAACCTATGAGATATTTTTAATGAAATTGAAATCAATTCAGATGAAAATGTAATTCATTAGCTGATATAATTTTAAAATAAATACACATATTTGTTTTATTTTGAAATGTTGGTATACTACAAAATATTGGAATGGCATTCTGCCCTTGATAAAATGCTGTATCTTATTATTTGCAGGTATTATTAATGTAAATTTTTAGAATCCGCAATGTTTTATGAATGCCATAATTAGGTATCAACACAACTATACTTGGACTAACACATATGTTTATTTTCAGAGCTTATCAGCAAACTTAACTTTCTGGATGAAGCAGAAAAGGACTTGGCCACTGTGAACTCAAATCCATTTGATGATCCTGATGTATCAGAATTAAATCCATTTGGAGATCCTGATTCAGAAGGTAGCTATTTTTCTATACTTTTATAGTCTATATATGGCCTAGTTCTCTAAAACTATAAGGGTAGGAAAATATTTTCTCAAAAGACATTTTCTGTTTATAATAATAACGTGCTCACTACCACTTGCACCTGAGCAGTTCTAAGTAGCTTCCACTGAATTGTTTTTGGAGAAAAACAGAAAACCTTACATAAACATTTATTTACAGGGAGGTTATTATTTTCTCTCTACTAGTTTGGTTAGAGAGATAAATGCCTATAATATCATTTTACATAACTGGCGTACAGTAAAGGTCTATAAAAATATTTTACATAACCGGCATAAAGTCTCATTTGTCAGCCTTGCCCACTGAGATTAGGTGTGGGACATACCAATAGTGAGGTGGCAAAGGTAGCTTTTCTCTCTGTATAGCCTTTTACCTGGCCTTCAGAGTATCTGAACATCCGCCTACCCTAAGTCTGTCTGTCTAAAATATCACTGTAGTGACAGTGACTTATGTATGTGATAATGTGAAGCACAGAAGATTGGGAATCACAGCCGTCACACACACACACACACACACACACACACACTTACACGCTTACACATTTAATGTAATTATAAAGACTAAAAACAGGGAACCCCCCTAACCTGAGTCATTTTTCTTATCAAGTAATTTAATTTTGAACTTTTAAAGTCTTGAAAAAGACTAACGATGAAATGAGACATCTATTTAATTAAGCTCTTTTCTCTAAGCAAATGCAAGAATGACTAACCATTGTTTATATCTTTTTGACTACTTTAATGAAATCTTTATGAGCTTCTCAAAGAATTTTGCTCTTACCTGTCATGGTGAAAATGAGGTTTCAGTGTTAGGATTCACTTGGATAGAACAATATTACATGGTGATCTTTTCTCCTCTCTTTACTTTTTTCCTTCTTACCAGCCTTTCCAAGTTAGTAAGTTTAAATTAGTGAGATTTTATTTTGTCGCTGACCTATATATTATAAACATATTTTAAACTCAGTAAAAGTTGTGTCTTCAAGGCAGTCAGTCGAACTATTGATTCCCAAACAAGTGTCTTCCTTTGACTACACAACTTCTCTGTACTATGTATATCTGAGTATACTAAGTTAAAAAACATTTACCAGAGTATTTTGGTAAATCAAATAAGCAAATTTTCTTAAATATATATGGATCTGTTTTCTGAAATGTGGAAGGAAGTAGCAGGTAATACGTAAGAGTGTGTTTGTGTTTAGAAGAGGTAAACCACTAGCCAGGTGTGGTGGTACACATCTATAATCCCAGTAATTGGGCGGCTGAGGCAGGAGGATTGTGATGAGGCCAGCCTGGGCTGCATAGTGTGTTCAAGGCCAGGCTGAATTGTATAGTGAGACCCTGTCTCAAGAAACCAAAACAAAACAAACAAAATAAAATGAAGAGGTAAGCCAACCTCATTTACAATCTGTAATTATACCTATAGAGAAGGCAGGATGGGCATCCAGTACATACTCTTTTTAAAGGTGTGCCTTTTAGAGTTTTCAGAATATGTATTTTAATTTCTTATTGATTAAAAAGTTGCATCCTTTAGAAAAATATTTGGGGGAAAAATGTGATACAGTTCTCTAGGAGTTCTGTTTTGTCTTTGCCTTTCTTTTGCTGTTATAGCTTTTGTTTTCATACATTCATTTTTTAACTTTACAACTTCAGTCTTCCTTACATTCATGTACTTCAGTGATCCACTGAAAAAGTCATTAAATGTATTTATTGGCTTTTATATGAAATCGTTTTATTTTAAACCCTGTTTTGTTGAGTGTTGCATGATCTTCAAATCTTGCTTGTGTACTTTCTTGCTTTCAGTTTTGTAAGTGATGAATTCGCTTAGAACAATTTCTTTCTCTTTCAACAGCAGAAAAAGAAATTTTATTTCTGTTAACCAGTTTTGTCAGTTTCTTAAGCATTTGAGCCTTGATTATTTGTTAATAAAATATTGAATAGTACCCAGGTGCTGTGGCACATGCAGGTAATCTCAGCTAGTTGGGAGGCTGAGGTAGGAGGATCCCAAATTCAAGCCAACCTATGCAATTTAGTGAGACTCTACCTCAAAATAAAACTTTATAGAAGGACTGCATGTGTAGCTCAATGATAGAGCCTTTGCCTAGCGTGCCTGAAACTTTGGATTCGATCTTCTCTACTAAACAAACAAAATTTCTAAAGATGATTGGTCAAGGCTGCATTCATAACTGAATGGTAGAGCACATTAGCATGCACAAACACACTGGGTTTGATCTCTAGCATTTGAGGTCAGGGAGGGATTGAAATTTAAAATGTTGTAACGAATAGAAACCTACTCTTTAAAGGCTTTGACAGTGAATTTTTGAATACCTAGATGATCTGTGCTGATGTAAGTACCATGAATTATTTAAAATTTAATTGATTTTATGTTTTTCTTTTAAAGTTCTATATAAATACATAGAAAACTTACTTATTTGTTTAGACTGAGCTTGAACTCACCATGTAGCCCAGGTTGGCCTTAAACTTGCAGCAATCCTCCTGCTTCAGCCTCCCAGTGCTGGGATTACAGTTGTGTGGCACCATGCCCAGCTTCTTTAAAGTTTTTTTTATTAGTACTTGTTTACAGTACTGATTAGTACAGTAGATTATGTTTACAGTCCTTGTGTAGAGTCAGTACATGTGCATAACACATTAAGGGAAACCATAAAATATTTTAATTTGTGTGTCTGATTTATTTCACCTAACATTATAATTTCAAGGTCAATTCATTTTCCTACATGTGACTTTCTTTATGGCAGAGTTGTCCTCTGTTGTGTCTAAATACCACATTTTCTTTATCCATTCTTCTCTTGATGGATGTATAGACTATTCCCAGATTTAACTTTTATGAATTGCTATAAACATGGAGCATCTCTATAATAGGATGTCTTTAACTCTTTTGCAAGATACCTAAAAAGGGAATAATTGGATCAAATGGAATTTCTGCTTTTGGTTTTCTGTGAAATCTTCATACTGATTTCCATAATGATTATACTAGTTTATATTCCCACTATAATATAGAAGAGTTTTTTTTCCTTGTTGTCTTACCAATGTATGTTATTATTTATTTCTTAATGATGATCATTTTTCTGGGGTAAGCTTGAGTCTCACTGTTGTTTAATTTGCATTTTTAATGGCCAGTGATGTTGAGTATTTCTTCATACATTTATTAGCCATTTGTACTTCTTCTGTGAAGTGTCTATTCATTTCACTTGCCCAGTTTTTCATTGGATCTTTTATTTGGGAGGGGAGCTAATTTTCATTTTAGTTCTTTATATATTCTAGGTACTAGTCCACTGTCTGAGGAATAGCTTCCCTGAATTTTTTCCCATTCTGTAGGTTATCATTTTACTTTGTTGTTTCTTTCACTGTGCAGATATGATTCTATTTATTGATTCTCAGTACTATTTCCTGTACAACCAGGGTTCTGTTCAGAAACTCCTTTCCTATGTGCCTATGATTTCAAGAATTTTACCTGTCTTATCTTCCAACAAGTTAAATATTTTTGTTTTGACATTTAATTCTTTGATAAATTTTGATTAGGGTTAGCATCAGTCTTCTGCATGTGAATAGCCAATTTTCCCAACACTATTTATTAAAGAGAGCAAAATATAGGAAATAAAAGGTAAAAGAAAAAGAGTTGAAAGAAGACAAACATATAGAGGGGAGACAAAGGAAGAAAAAAGCCAAACCTCAAAATACCTGTTGAAGAAAAGATTAAACATAATAAAAAATAGAAAAAAATTTTAAAAAGAGAATGAGGTAGTATGATTTGTGTCTATATGTCCTCCCAAAGCCTTATGCAGTCATAGGGTATTTGGAAGGTGGCTGCATCTAGAGTATATGGTTGATTGATAGTGCAATTTTGGTATTAAGGGGGCTAGGATTAAGAGTGGGTGATTGCTGGATCAATCTACTGATTGGATTGGCATTGCCCTAAGCCTGGTAGATTGGATTAAACATAAGGGGTAAAAAGAGACTGCCCTTGGTTACTTTTGCTGTCTTCTGCTGCCATGAACTGTTGTCCCTCCTGCCATGTGCCACCCTGCCTTGAAGCCAGCCTATTATGGGCTAAAATCTCTATAACTGTGAGTTAAACAAACCTTTCTTCCCTTAACTTTGAATGTCCTTGTTCCCATTACTAGTTGGGAAATGGAATCAGCCCACTGGTCTCTGCTGGATGTAGGCCACAAGGTGGTAGTTGAAGTGGAATGAGTGTTGGACTTAATGTTGACAAACATAGAGTCTGGTTGTTTCCTTCTTCCCCCAGGTGTTGTCCTCATCCAGGTCAGATCAGTTGGTTAGTCCTTACTTTTGCTGCCCTGTGCCAAGGGGAAGCAAAATACACAGCCATCTTGGGGTTGGTGGATGGTCTCACTCTTGTATCAGGAAAGTGTGCTAGTGTCCAGCACAGGCCCGCTTATTCATATTGGGGCAGGGTTGCTGTACATCTGGCTCATACCTACTTGTTTGCATCAGAGCAAAAGAAATTTAATATGTTCCAATTTGGAATATCAAGCTAGTACAGTGAAATAAAATAAACAATAATATTTTGTTTCCAACAAGTTTAACATTTCCAAAATAGATATGCCATAGTGCTGATGGTATTGGAGATTATAAAGGCTGTCATGAAACATTCACAACCCAAAGATGACATTTTTGAGAGCACCATTCCTAAGTAGACAGTGATTTAGATAGCACATTTGCTACTTCAAAACTCCTTTGCACGTATAAAATGTATTGTTTCTGTATGCTTTCTGAGCCCCCTAGTTTATTCATTCAAGATTGTATGTTCATTTGCTTTTTTGTTTGTGTGTATGTTTGTTTGAAGACAGAGTTAAATCTTGCTATATGGCACAGGCTGGCCTGGAACTCACAATCTTTTTCCCTCAGGCTCCTGAATGCTGGGATTACAACTGTCTGACATCAGAAAGATTGTGGGCTTTTGAGTTTTTTTGGTTTGTTTTGTTTTGTTTTGCTTAGAATACATAATATAAAAATGCTATTAATTTAACTTGTCTCTTGCTATTATTTTATAGAGCCAGTCACTGAAACAGCTTTGGTTAAAAAAACAGAAGAATCTTTTTATAATGACAGCTATAATCCCTTTAAAGATGTGCATACGCCACAGTATTTGAACCCATTTGATGAGCCAGAAGCTTTTGTAACTATGAAGGAATCTCCACCCCAGTCTACAAAAAGAAAAAACATAAGACCTGTGGACATGAGCAAGTACCTCTATGCTGATAGCTCTAAAACTGAAGACGAGTTGGATGAGTAAGTACATTTCATTTTACTGTTCATCAGAGACCAGTCTCTATATTAACTGAAGAGATCCTTCTGAAGTATGACTTTTAGATATGTAAAAATGTTAATATGTACCTTCATATTGAATTCATTCCCCATTCGAATTTTAGTGTTAACTCTTGTTCTCTAACCCTTATCCATGTGAGTTGATGTATATTCTTTAACTAAGAAACAAGGAAAATGTTTCTGGAGTCTCTACATGGAATTCCAATTGTGTCTTCTCATAAAGATCATGTTATAAATGGCATTTAGGTGCTTTTAATTAAACCCAGTAGGTGTTATATTTCAGGTATGTTAAAGTTCTGTTGTGGGAACCAAGTAATCACTTATGGTATGATTTGATGAGAAGAACTGTTTGAATGTCAAACAAAATCAGTGTTTTTAAATTAGAGAGGATCACAGGCTCAGTGTGAATGGATAGTATGGTTATGGCTGTCATTTTGCTCAAACCTAGGATGGGGATATGAAGGAAATTGTTCACATTATAATTCAGAGTTGTAGAGTGCAAATTTGTATGGCCATAGACCAAGGTCTTGTGTTTAAAAAACAATATAACTTTCACATCTAGCCAGATGGAATAACACACACTAGATTTATCATCTTAACTAAAAAATGAAAGAAAGTGTTTGAAATAGTGGTGTTGGACACAAGCATCATAGGACAGTGATCTCATAGAGAATAAAAATAAAGAAATTGTTCCCTATAACTTCCGGACCTTATTTCCAGAAAGTTTCCAACTGCAATTCAGTCTAAACAGTCCCCAGTAATCTCCTTGAACTAAGGAGACTATGTGAACTTTTGAGTTACCAAGGTGACTAAAATCTGTGCACAGTTTTCCAGAGAGGAGAGATACTCAACAAAGTTTCAGAGATTTGTAGAAGATTCCTCTTGAGTCTTGACCTGAGTATTGCTCAGAATATGCCTGTGAGAAAATTACCATGGGCAAAGGCATAAACAGAATCATGGGAGGTCTCCCAGGGTCAAGAATAGTTTGTGTTCCCACCAGCCAAACAAAAGACTTTGTAACTCACGGAACATTTAATTGTTCAAGTACCATTTGTCAAAAGACTTTTCTTTTCTAACTGACTTATTTGTGTAGAGGTTTTTTTGGTTGTTTTGTTGTTGTTGTTTTGTCTTTTTTTTTTATAATTTTATTTAAAGAGGAAAAAACAAAACAAAATAAAACAGAATAAAGGGTAGCAACAATACAGTATTCCAAGGAAAAAAGGAAAAGTACAACAACAATAAAACCTAAGAAATTATTACTTGACTAATTACATACTGACTTCTTGGAAATAGTTGTTCAAATTACAAAGTTAAAACATGTAAAGT
>PVJX010006699.1:0-75743 GCA_004027295.1 Dolichotis patagonum
TATTTATTTATACCTTATGTATATTTAAGAGAAAACCTGTAATACAGAACTTTCTGAGTTTGGCTTATTTTGTTAAACATGATGGCCTCTCAGGTTTCATTCATTTTCCTCCATATGACATGATTGTGCCCCTCTTTATGGCTGCATTATATGCCATTGTGAGTGTAACCCTCCTCTTCTCCATCCAGTCACCTGCCCGCAGGCATCTTGGTTGTTTCCAGAGAGGAGCAACTGTGAACCACATAGCTACACCCAGTGCGCATGTATCTCTGGAGTATGATATTTCTAATTTGGTCAGGAATATACCCACAAGTAATACTACTGGATCAAATAAAATTTCTCCTTTTAGTTTCTCCAGAAATATCCTATTCTTTTCCACAGTGGTTGTACTAATTTACTTTCCCTTGAGTAACACAAGAGGGTTCTTCCTCCTTTTCACCCTCACCAACATTCCCTGTTTTGCGGTGGGGGAGGCAGGATGAAATCTCATGGTTGTTTTGACTTGTGCCTTTCTATGGCTAAAGATGTTGAGTATTTTTTCATGTACTTAGTGGCCATTTGCACTCCTTTTGAGAAGTGGCTATTTGGTTCATTTTCGCATTTTGGTGACAGAGTCGTTCATTTTGGAGAGTTAGCATTTTGAGTTCTTTGTATGTTCTAGATATTAGTCCTTTATCAGAAGAGCTAGCAAAAAATTTCTTCCACTCCATAAGCTATCTTTTCATTCCTTTGCTGGGCGCTGATTGCTTCCTTTGCTGGGCAGAAGCATAATTTGATGCAATCCCGTTCATTGACTGTTGATATTACTTCTGCACTGTTCATGTTCTATTCAGGAAGTCTTTGCCTGGGCCAATGGCGTCAAGTGTTTCCCTGTGTTTGCTTCTAACAGTTTCAAAGTTTCTGTATTTATAGCTGGCTCTGTTCCATTGTGATTTGACTTTAGCACAGGGGGAGAAGCAGGGATCTAGCTGCAGTCTGCAGAGGGTACCCAGCTCTCCTGGCACCGACTGGTAAAGAGTTGTTTTCTCTGCATTATACATCATAGGCGCCTTTGTCAGGAAGCAATGGCTGTGGGTGGGTTGTTTCTGTGTCCACTGTTCAATTTCACTGCTCTATACAGCTGTGTCTTTACAAGTGCATTTTTTAAAACTGTACCTTTGTATTATTACTTCAAATTTGACATGTGATAGTCTAGTTTTTCTCTTTTTGCTCAGGGTTGCTTTGGCTGTGCAGGATCTTTGCTAATTCTACACGAACTTCAGGATTGCTTTTTCTAGTTCTGTGATGAATGTTGTTAGTCTTTTAATAGGAATTGCATGAAATCTACAGATCCATTTTGGTAATGGCTACTTAAACAATATTAATTCTGTTCTTGTATACAAGCGATATGTTTCCACTTTCTAATGTCCTTTTCTATCTCTTTTGTCAGAGTCCTGAAATTTTCATCATAGAGATCTTCATCTTCTTGGTTAGGCTGATAATTAGACATTTAATTTTTTTAAGCAATGTAAACAGAATTGTTTTCCTGATTTTTTTCAGTGGATTCACTATTGGTATATAGTAATGCTAATAATTTTTATGTGTTGATTTTGTATCTTGTGTAATTCCTTTTTCGTTAAAAAATCCACATAACAAAAAGTAATGTATATATAGAAACAGATCACCATGGGCAGACTGTAAATATGCTTTTCTCTGGATAATAAACTGAAATAGAAAAACATAATCTTTATCCTTTATTTGTTACATGTGATTAGAATATTTCTATTATGACCATCGTGCATTATTTTGCTTTGAAAATCTCTAACACAACAGGAATTGAAATGTTGAGTTATCTCACAGTTACACTCTGGAGCACGAAGAACAGGGGCTTTGCATCCCAAATGTAGTATAAAATGATAGAAGAGCCATCCTCACCCCTTACATTCCTGCAGAACGGTTCTGCCCACTTTCTCACTTGTTGTTCTCCAAAAGTGTTCACGTGGGCTGGGAGAACAGTGCCCAGAGCACACCAGGTCTGTCCAGCAGGCTCTGGGCTCTGGTTCAGCTCCCTAGGACTAGATGTGCACCCACATTTTAATCCATCTTGTCACATACCACCTAGGACCTAAAACCCTGGGGTCTCTCAGCTGCTGTGCAGGTGAGCTGTGAGCACATAAGATTCATTCATTCCTGGCCAGCCTTGGGGACCAGCTCACAGTGAATCCGAGCTTTGCTGCCTGTTTGTAAGTAAAATCCCCCCTTTGCCAGACTTGTGACTTGTGGGTGTTCTGTCTCAGCAGACTCAGGACAGGTGGGAGCCAATGCTCAGTGAATCCGCTTCACCCTCCCTTAGGAATAAGGCATCAGAGAGCTTCCTGAACCCCTTTGACCTTAATGAAAAACCCTGTTAACTGAAAGAGAAGCAAAAGGTTCATTCCATGACAAACACGCCCAGGGGCTCACCCGGAGCCTCAGGGCCTGTGACGCAACCCCGCAGGAGCCCTGCACTGCTGCAGAGCCCGAGCTGCTCGGGAGCCTCTGCAGACCATGAGCTCTGAGCACAGCTGGGCCACCTGCCTGCCTCACTCTTTGTCCCATTTTGGCACATTTTCTTCACCACTGCGAGCAATTAATAGACATAATTCATAGGGAAAACTTCATAGCTACCTTGTTATAAAAGGCACCTAGAACAGAAGAAAGCAAACATATTAAGAGCCTTTACATTTTCAGAACTACACTCTGTACAAAAGCAGATGGTTATTTCTTTTGTACCCTCCACTGAAAATAGGTGAAAATGGCCTTCCCCTAGAAAAATTAGAATAATGGGGAAAATAAAGCAATTGCCATTCAATCGAGAAGAGTAAATACATGGTAAATTTAGGAAATCTATTCATTGGTTCTAATGACAAAGTCATTTTCTTTTTACATTCAATAGCCAGCAGAGGGATTTTCCCTGGACACCACCATAGAACAGGTCGTGGTAAAGGTCAAGCTGGGGATTCAGGGTTCTGGATGTGAGTCAAAAGTAGCAGTAG
Source organism: Dolichotis patagonum (assembly GCA_004027295.1). Classification (NCBI taxonomy): domain Eukaryota; kingdom Metazoa; phylum Chordata; class Mammalia; order Rodentia; family Caviidae; genus Dolichotis; species Dolichotis patagonum. The sequence goes on from PVJX010006699.1 coordinate 3,015, forward strand.
TAATAGTTCTTACCAGCTAGTCTTTCAATGTGTTAATGATCTTAGAATTATGATAGCGTAACTTTCCTAAGTGTCGTTTCTGTGCTTAAGTAAAAGCAAGCATGACCGGATCCATTTTCCTTTTCCCTGGAGTTTGCCTTCCTTAATTAAGGGAGATAGTAATGGCACTTAGATTTCATCTAATCTGCCGTTAGGTAATTATGGTTCCTTGTAGCTATTATAAGTTATATCTATAATGAACAGTAAAGGGAAAAACCTTTCAAATGCAGTTTATAGGGCTTTTAAAATCTTCTTCAGAATGGACAACCAAGATATATTTATGGGACAATTAAATTCTTCAGAGACAATGTTGAATTATGTCTCAGAAATTCACATCTATAGCCCACGTTATACTGTAACTCCAAGCCCACTTCCTCCCAATCCCCACTAATGAACCCTGGAATAGCACAGCAATCCTAATGCTCCCTCAACATTCTGGTCAGACAGTTCACAGAATTAATTTGCATAATCCATAAATAGGATCCTTTTAAGAATTTCATGGGGCTTTCCCCTGTGCTTACAGTCTTAACATTTATGTGTAAGTTCTATGAAGTCAGAAATGGTCATCTCTGTTTCTTTTTAAAAAAATTTATAGATATGATGTAAAATCTACCTGTGCCTTTCTTATCCTCGCTTCTTGGCTAACTTTCTTTTCCTGGGTGGTCTCCATGGTCGGCTCAAAATCCAGCTGGAATCTTCTTCCTTGAGAAGTTCTTTCTGGTCACCTTACTTTCCTTGCTTACTACTCCCTACAACATTTCTTACACCTGCCACTTCCTTGACCCCTGTTCTGTTTATCATATTGTTTTGGATTACCAGTTCCTTAAAAAGAAAGAAAAGTGAGCTCACTTGTGACGTGCTAACAAACCTTGCCCATTCATTCAGTCAGAATCTGTGAAGGGTTTTTGGCTTTTTCCCAGTTTGGCCCTCATCTTTTCACTCCTGACTTTCCCTCCAGCTGCTGGCTCCTTCTGTCCCACTGTCCCCTCCATGCCATTTCCAGTCCTGGGGTGCTCTTCGCCTTGCCTCCCCACCCCTCACGGGGCTGACCCTGTCAGTGCTCAGCCTGGCGCTCTCCGGAAGGGGTTCCTGCCTCACGGAACACTTCCGGTCTTTTCTCTGTGCCTCTCACCTTCAGTGTTTCTCAGTTCCATTTCCCAGGCCTCAGGGTGCCTGGTGAGCAGGAGGGGTTAAAAAATATTTGCTGAATGAGCAGCCAATGATTTAACCAACTATTTCATACTGTTATACTATGGCGGGTGTGATTGGAATAATCTCCCAAAATTAGTGTTGAAACTTCATTGCTGGTAAATAACACTAAGAGGTGGGGTGATGACAACTTTCTTAAGGGAGTTAGTGACCTGATAAAAGAGGAGTTGGGGGAGCCATTCACGAATTCTTTTCCCTTTTGCTTTTGCGTCCCTCCTACTCTGCATGATACCACAGGTGAGGAGAGGGCCTTCCCCAACACCAGATGTTCTGGTGCTCTGGTTTTGGACTGAGCCTCCAGAACTCTAAGGAATAAATTTCTATTGTTTGTAAGTTGTCCAATCTCAGGTATTTGCTTATAGCTGCATAAATACTCAAAGAAAATGTCTTTTATTCATTTGCTTTATTAATATGTGAGTTTCTTCAACAATAAAATACACCAGTAAGAGACTCAGAGGATTGCCAAAAGAATCAGTTAATTTATACACTTTATGCAAAACCACCAGACACATAGTAAGCTTTATATGTTCGCTCATAGTATACTACTTCTCTTGTTTAAAAAGAAAAACAACTCACTATACAGAATAGTCACATTTGTCTAGATTTTGTACTTTTTTGGCTGCTAATTTATGTACATCTTGAAATTTACTATAGATGGAAGATTGAATGAATACGGCTGATTCTTTATAAAATTATCTCTAAATTCTATCAGTTTATAAAAATGTGTTTTGAACTCTTAACATGACACTGACCTTTTAAAATAACTTTTTCAGGGTCAAGTAGGGCACTCTTGGCTATAGGCAAAATGTTGTACAGAAGAATTCTGAAATTAATCATCTCGAGTAACTGAAATTTTGTACTCAGGTTACAAGATAACCCTTGGCGCATTAAAATGGTTAAGTGTCCATTTGAGCAGAAAAGATGCACGGACTGAGCAGCTCCAAACTGAGAGGCATTCAAGAGCACTGCCAAAGAGGCCGAGAGGAAGAATTTCACAGGGGGATTACTGTGGCAAGACCAAGACGATACTTGATTGGCTAAAGGGAAGCTGAATTTTGTTTGGATCATTTGTCCATGAAGAGTCCCTGGTTAGAGGCAAGCTGGCACTTTCAGATTGGTTAGGACTATTTATGCTGAGGTGGGTTTCCATTTGTTTACTGGGAACCTAGGAGCCTAAGGACACCTGACCAGTGACTTTTCAATTCAGTATTTTAGCATTATTTAACAGTAATCCCCGTGACTCCCTGTGCCTACCGTGCGGGAGAAACATTTTACTCCTCAATTTCAGTGAGTTTCGTCATTTTCCATAACTCATATAAATGGAATAATGCAACGTTTGTTTAACTGTGTCTGGCTTTCTTGGGAAGAAAAGCCCTGCAGATTCATCTATGTTGCCATCTATAGAAGCATTTCCTTCGCGTCTAAGCCTAAATAAAATTCCATGGTTTGTACAGATTGCATTTCCCTTGTCTAAAATGGTAAGTTAATTCCTTAGCCATGAATGTAAACTCCAACTGAAGCACACATTGTCAGTACAGATCCTTTAACTATTTCTCATGTTATTTTGCAAACACCCCAGAATCAACATGGTAAACTTTAAAGCTATTCTACCAAACTTGTTTTTAAATATACTTAAATTATGGTTGTGCTATGACAAGAAAGTGTGATTGAATATGTTCTCTCTCTGCTACATGTTCTCTTGCCAAAATATTGTGCTTGTTATTTGGAACATTATATGAATCTTAAGGAACAATGTATTAGATGCCATCTGTTGGGGAAGGGTTAGCTATGGTGATGAAGTTTGCAGTGAGGATAATTATCCTCTTTTCTTAACCTTGCAATCAAAGAACTCACCAAAATCTTATGAAGCCTCTCCCCACTTTTCAAAGATGTAAAATTAAAATGCTGAGTCGTACGGCAGGTGGCCCAGTGGACGTGAGATCAGAATGTGCCCCACCAACATATGCCACTCTGGCATGGCATTGCTGTAAGCTGGAGGTGAGTGAGAATCAAGAAATTCAGAAAACAGACTTATCAAAGCTTCCCTTAACTGAATAAACGCAGCAAATACTGGGAAGTTAATTTCTATGAATTCTCTCTTCGAGGTGGAATGAATCAGAGAAGAGAGATGGTAAATAAACTCCATTCCTTTGGGGAGACTTATGTTCCAAAGGAGAGGGAAAAGCTAGTTATAACTGTAAAGACAGTCATCGAATTCCCGATCTTATATTTGTTCTTCTAAAACTCCGTTTGTCTTCCCTAGAAAAGCACTCTTTCTCTTTCGGTGGTGTCTTTCTTCCCCCTTCCCTTTCACCTACTAACCTGTGTTCCTCAGCTTAATCAGATAAAGAGCAACTAGTTGTGTTGTTGGATTTCTTAGCCACATCACCCAGACTTTTTCTCCTGTTAGTCTCTTGTGTCAGTTTAACTCACCATCCCCCAACAACTAAACATAATACAATGAAAGTTTTCTCTCCACCCTTAAGAGCTGCATTGAGATAAAGCCAAATAATAAAATGAAACAGTAGACCTGTGAGCCTGCTGACCTTTAAATCCTTGCCACATGACTGTATTTTAGGAAAAATCGCCTGGAAACCCAATCCATTCACGCAGTGCTTTGTTGGATGAAGCCCAGCGCAGATCCAAGTGAGAATGAAGTCCGTCCATGTAGGTAGCGTCAACACGCAAGGCTGCTGTCTCCCTAGGAAAGGCAGGGCTGTGGGGGAACCATCTGCCCTGGGTCGCAGACCTGGAAATCTGCAGCGCTGACTCTGAGGCAGCTTGGGCAGCAGCGCCTGTGCGGTTTGACCACGGTCTGTCACCCACCTGCAGGTCCTGCATCGTCTCTCATTGGCTCATCCACTTCCACCTTGCGTGATGCCAGGGACCTAGCATCCACGAAAGGCAGCCTTTCAATTTCAACTCCTCTGGCCTCTCCATTGAGGTAACGGTGTACAGGACTTGACCAACCATCAGTCAGAACGTTTCCTGGTCCCAGCATTTCCCTCTCTCTCTATCCCCTCTGCTCCCAGAGGATTCAATCCAAGCCCTTTTCACTGAGCTACATCCCCAGGCTTTTTCTCTTCATTTTTAACTCAGGGTCTCGCCCAGTTGCTAAGTTGCCCAGTCTGGGCTGGAACGTGTGATCCTCCTGCCTCTGCCTCTGAGTGTGGGGAGGTTACAGGTGCGTACCACCACACCCAGCTGCATTTCTCTCTCGTCCTATCTAAAAGCAAAACAGGTATAGCGCTAAGCAATACTAGTTTACTCTTTCTACTCAGGTCTTTTGGTCCTTTGTGAACTTAGTGCATCATGCACTGAAGTATTTGTTTTTAAAAAGAGTTCTTTTTGTCCTATTAAAGGACAGGAGTGGAAATAAATATGAGGACACAAAGCAGAGTTTTTGGAAACAACATGAACAAGTCTTATCCTATTAACGATGCAGTGTTTTAAGCAATGGATTGGGACTTTTATAGATATAACTCCACTAAGACTCACCTGGTAAGCAAATTATCTCAAATAAGTAAAGCAAACTTAAGCCCTTAATTTATTTTGAAATTTAAGTCTTGAAGCAGAAAAATGACAGAAAACCCGACCGCGGTTTTGCTTACCTTTCCTCTGTGAAGAAATCCAGGTGAGTCTACTCTTACCTGTCTCACACAGGAAAGCTCTCTGCGCGCCACCTTCCCCCCTTCCATTCTCAGATAATTAGGAGATATTTCTGCAGTCACTGTTAGTTCATTGTGACAGAGCTAGGAATATAGAGCATCATTTCCTAGGATCATGAATCCCAGTTCTTGCAGGGTGCTCTGGTTTGAATGCCTGTGAGTCCTCAGAATCCATGTTGAAATCCATCCTTGATGCAATAGTGTCAGGAGGAGTGGCATCAGCTGGGGACTGGGCCATGCAGGCTCTGTCCTCCAGAATGGGATCGCCCTGGAGGGAAATGGTGAGGTGCTTTGGGCCCCGCCTGGAGCACACACAAGGAACGCCCTCACAGGCCACTGAATGCTAATGCCACGAAGCTGGGCATTATGGAATTAAATCAGCATGGTGCTAAGCGTAGATGGTTCACCTGAGGAAAGTTACCAGCATAAACAGAGACATGGAGGAGAAGGAAGGAGTTAATGGGTTGAGGCATTGAGGCATTGTGGGTTCTCCTAGATGTTGCTATTTGAGCCGTTGGTTCTCCTGGAGAAGCTCTGGGCCTCACATCAAGCGTTGCTTCCTGGCTCTGGAGAAGACATGTGCTGCTTGGTCTCCAGGATGAATTGTTCACACTGGCTTCCTGGCATGTACTTGACTGTGCTTGTCAGAGGAGGAGCTCGGGGCCTCCATGTTGCTAAGGATGGCTGTGGTGCTTTTCAGGACAGCCCTGGTCTTTGTTGTTAGTGTGACTTCTCGGCTCCAGAGTAGAACCTTCAACCTACCAGCACAGCTCCTTCACCCCACTGGCATAGATTTCCTAGTTTCCACTGCTGACCTTTGGGCCTTCCCAGCACAGATCCATAACAGAGACTGGCATGAGTCCTTTTTGTGGGCTCTAGACCTCCAGCTGGACTCGTGGGAGGCATTGTCATGAGCTCTGGGTCTTCATCTGGACTCAGGTGGGACATTGCTGTGGGATTCAGGTCCTTGGCTAAATATTCTATGTCTTTAGTGTTGTCAATAGATTTCCTGCATTTTCTTGTGTTAACTCTGGGTGACCATCATAAAACAATATTATAAACTCCATGTCCTGATTCTAGTTGTTCTCTGCACAATCCGATACAACACTGGGCATGATGATGCTCACCTGTAACACCTACTGCATGGGAGGCTGAGGCAGGAGAATGGAAAGTTCAAAGCCAGCTCGTGCAACTTAATGTGACTGTCTTAAAATAATAATGAAAGTGTGAGGGGTGTAGTTTCCTGAGTTCAGTTGCTAGGAGTTGGGGGGAAGGTAGTGGTGCTTTAATATTGGTCCTCCCAGGCTCCAGAACTATGGGAAATAGATTTCTGTTCTAAGCTACCCAGTCTTGGTGTGTTTTCTAAAATAACACAGATGGAGACAGAGCTGCACTAACCTTCAGAGTCTAGCTGTGTCATGACCATCCTGTGCCTCTCCTCATGCCACTGTTCTCAGGAATTCAGGTTCCCTGAAGCCATGGCTGCTCATCCTAAGGACGTGCATACACCCTGCAGGCCACTGGTGCACAGCGTTCTGGAAGACACCTGGTTTCTGTAAGGCCCCATCTCATCTAACCTGGGACAGCAGTATAGTACCCTGCCACCTGCATTTAAACCCATTGGCTTTATAATTCTGTTTAAAACCCATGAGCTGAGCTGGGCATGGTGGCGCACACCTGTAATCCCAGCACTTGGGAGGCTGAGGTAGGAAGATCACTTCGAGTTTGAGGCCAGCCTGGGCTACAAAGTGAGCTCAAGGCCAGCCTGAACTGCATAATGGAACTCTGTCTCAAAAGCACACACACACACATACACACATACACACATACACACATACACACAGTTGAGACTGTTTGAACAAAGTTGCTGTGATAAATACTGCAGGCACTGACTAAATGGGTCACATACTCTGTCACCCATGCTTGAAGTGTAGGACCCTGAAGGGTGCCCACCTGTCATGGCTCTGGCGTAGCCAAGCCCATGAGGGGTCCTCTTTGGAAAACTTGCAGGCTGCTTCCTGCCCTGCACCTGAAAACCCCACAGAAGGCCAGGCCATGGCTCTCCTGCCTTGCATTTCAGCATCAGCTGACACATCCTTCTTGTAGTCAGTCCTCCAGTCCCTCAGTGCCACGACTTTCAGTCCACCAGAAAGAGACATCTGTAGCTCCGCCGTTACTCTGGCATCACCTCAGCGTTCCTTCCTACCTACCAAACACTTCAGGAAAAAAGAACCCATTTAATCCCATTTTAATGGGACCCAATATGTTTTCCCAAATGGGAGATTCTCTCAAATGTGGCATTCATCACCGTCTGCCTGAGCTTATGCGACTGCAGCAAATCAAACAGGGATCCTCACTGTTCTGTCTGCCCTAGCTGGACTGTTCAAATGCACTGTGAGAAGCAAGAGAAAACAGACAACCTGGCCAAGGGGACCACATATTTATCCACACAGACAGCCTCCAGCACCTGAACACTACGTGTTTCATTCCATTCTGTGCTTCGGGGGATTTCACTAGAGATTTTAGAGACAAGAATTACAATGCGCCCACCCCAGAGAAATATTTGTGGTAGGCAGTCGTAATCACTACATCATCTGTTCAAAACCTCCAGAAAACATGTTTGGGCCAAAACTAGACACAAGGGTTTGGTTAATTCCACAGGATGCTTGACTCATTGAACTTAATTCTGCCCCTCTAGCTTCTCAGCAGTCTACACTATTGGTCTGACACATAAACTTCAGGAGGCAAATAAGCCACTTGTATTTGTATAGAATAATTGGTTCCTAATATGTTCATGTAAGCTGAAGCCTGACCTAGAGCTTAACTTTGGCCAGAGTCATTCAAGTAAAATGTGTGTGATTTCCACCCAAGTCCCACAATGTGACAATCTTGTGTTCTATACCGCAGTCTTTGTCCTGGAAGCGTGTTGCACACTGAACATGTGCTCACGTCTACTTGAGGGTTCCCAAGAGATCACCAAGAAAATGGGTGCACTCCGGACCCAGACAGTGATCTCCTGGCTACTGAACCAGTAAGAGCAATTCTCTCCGACTTTCCAGCCAGGTAAGCTTCATGGTTTATGTCAAGAGAGGAAGTGACTACTGCCTGTGGTACTTTGGTATAGAATCTCTTCACTGCCTGTAGAATTGTGTAGAATAAGGCAATCTCACAAGTCACAGTGAGGAAACAAAGACCGTTCTTTCTACTTTACAGAAGTGCTGAGAAAGGAGAAAACCACGGAAAACAAATTATATGCAACATGAAAGAAGAAGGAATTTATTTGACCAAAGGGAAGAAAATAAAGTTTCACTCCAGAAGGATTTGGTTTTTGAAGAGGGTTCTTTGTGTTGGGTATGGTAGGCATCTGTCTCAAGCAAACAGGAAGCCAGGTCATGAAGAGCTGTTGAAACATGGTCCACTAAGGACCTGTTAGTTTATGTTCAGACTGAAAATATAATTGACTCGATAACTGTACAATTTTTGCATCAAATATTTTTAAAGAAATTATTACACATTCAGTTCTTCTGATCTTAGACAATGTAATACATTGTTTGTGCTCTCTAACATTCTCCCTGTGTTCTGTTCCCACTGAGTTCTGACACCCACAGTCCGCTTTGGCCCCACCGATTTGTACACGTGAGTGATTACGTCACTTTCATGCCCTGAAATCTCATTTCTTTCACAGGGTTTTTAGTTCAGGGCCTCAAGCCAAAAATATTAAGTTGGAAACCTGTCCCAGACATTTAATACCTGTGTAAGTTAAGGCACACTTTTTCCTGTATATGAGTTTCTATTTTCCTTCTGGTAAATGGTGATATCCATAGTATTTTTTTTCCAGTCAGGTGATTATGAAGATTAAATGAAGCAACACTTGGAAAGCAGGAATGGTGCAAGGGTCATGGTGAATGCGATGGAAATCTTATGGCTCTTGCATAAGGGAAAGTATAGATGTTTTTATAAAGTTATGAAAGGTTACAACCTCCTGGCACAGACAATAAGTAACACAATTCCAGGTAGAGATAAGTGCTGGAAAGAAAAAAAAGTGGGGTAAAAATACTACAGTGCCAGAGAGTTGTATAGGAAGGTCGTGTAGATAAAAGACCACCTGTAGAGAAATACGTGAGAGTTGGAGTGGCAGAAAGAGAAATCTGTGGACACCAAGGAGGAAATGGCTTTGGAGGAGCAGGACTGTACAGAAGGCTCACCTTGGAAGATCCAGACAGACCCCATAAATATGAACATCTTGTTTTGCTCAAACTCACACAAGCAGGAGACAATCTAATGAATCCTCAATTACAAAGGACCACCATATGTTCTTGGTATTCTTTCTCTCTCTCTCTCTCTCTCTCTCTCTCTCTCTCTCTCTCTCTCTCTTTCTCTCTCTCTCTCTCTCTCTTTCATCATCATATACCTTTCTCTAAGCATCTATTGTCTTTCTAAATAAAGACTTCTGATTCTGTCCCAAACACTTTCAATAGAAAAACAAACTATTCCTAGCTGGGAAGAAATCTCGGTGTCAGTATGTCTTTTGATGAAAAGGTATTTTTTGGACTTAAAGATGCTGCACTAGCATTAAAAATGAAATCTATCACTTGAGTTACATCCAAACTTTTTTCTAAATGTGCCCATATTATCAGCATTGTTAATGCTATTTCTCACATACTTGTATGAATGCATTGATCAGGATATTATCAGGAGTTGATTGCTATAGCTATACATGTAACAATTACACATTCTCCAGTTGAAATGCTGTAAATCTGTCACTGTTTCAACATTAGTGATTAAATAATTTATTCTAACATATAGTTTTATCATCGAGTTTTTTGTAGCAGTAGATTACGAGGCAGATCAGTCTCATCATTTAGTTTTGTGACAAATAGCAACTCTCGTAGTGGTTTATGACTTCTACGAAACAAGAAAATTAAGTAGAAAATGGTGGTTCTTTTCCCTAGGAATATTATATCTAGATAGATTTATCTAAGATTTGTATATTATGGTATTTAATCATTTACTTATTTAGTTTATGTTGTGCTACTACTAAAGGATACCATCGGTCAAGTAATTTATAACAAACAGAGATTCACAGACACTGAAGGTTAAATATCACACACGTTATCTCATATGAGAAATCAAAGTATAAATAATTTAAAAAGCAAAATAACACAGGATAGGAAACACAGAGGTTTCCTATCCTGCATGGAGACTGCATGGAGATGGGAAGGGGTGCGAAGACTGGGGAAGAAGGGAGGAGGAGAAGCAAAGAGGATTGAGATGTGTTAGGTAAGTGTGCCAGTTGCCCTGGGTGAGTGCCTTGATGATGACTCTCAAACATATGCTAATAAAAGAGCAGACATTTATTTCTGACAGTTCTTAATACTCCTTATTTATTGATTTATTGACTGCAGTATTGAGGTGCAAAGCCATAGCTCTGCACGTGCGAGGCCAGCTCTGTGCCAGGTGCCACACTCCCGCCTTCTGTCCCGCAGTCCGTGAGGTCAAAGCAGCCAGCTCTGGTGAGGTCCATGTGGCTGTGTCACTCCATGGCGGAAGTGGGAGGAGCAGGAGGGCGCATGCGCACTCTGGACAGAAAGGCACCAAGGAGCTGGGTGCCAGGGGCAGAACGCATTCTTTCCCTAGGAAACCACCCCCACTCCCATAACTAACCAACTCTAACCCCGCCATTAACCCATCCATGAGGGTAAAATCCTGTCTCAACCTGCTGCACTGGGGTTTAAGTGTTATACAGACCCTGGAACCTTGGGACGGAGGGTGTGTAAATTCTCAAGGGGAATGATGTAGTGGAATGACGTCACCACAAAGGGAACAAATTTCCCCTGACATTTATTTCAAAAGGCAAAAGGGTTTGATTTATAGTCAAAACTTACTTGAGCTATTTACATATTAAACACACATTGACCATCCACACAGCGTGCCTTAGTGCCTTGCGCCTGGAAAATTCTGCCTGCTGAATTCCTTCTCCTGGAAAGCTGGTCTTAATTTGCACTGAATTTCAATGATTTCCTTATGCAAACACCTGGAGGTCCTCCAGGCTAAGGGAAATGTGTGTCCACAGACTCAAGTCTGCAAGGGCAGGGAGCTCTTTAATAGTTCCAGAAGGGTTGAAGTTTGGCCAGCATCCAAACCTCAAGCTGCTCACACTACTCCCAGACAGAAGAGCTACCGAGGACCAATACACTCGTGCTTGGACGAAAAGATGAAGCCCAGAGACCCTTAAAAGCTGGCACTGCACAGTAGAGTAGTCACTGTCACGGTGACTCAAGCTCACAGCTCCAGAGGCGCCTTCACGCTGTGGCTTTGGAGCCCTGCCATGCTTCCAGCCCTGAAACAGCTTCCCCCAGTGGCTCCCCAGTCCGGATCCTACACTGTGTGAAGAAGGAAAGGGACACACGTGCTCTCAGTGGTCGTGCTGCTCTCTGGCCCTGTTCCGAGAGCCTCGATCTAATGAGATCTTAACTTCCCTATGACATCTATGACAAACCCAGGCCAAAACTCAGAAGATGCCTCCAAAAGCCATCACTGGTAGTGGTTTCAGACAAGGGAGAATGTAAAAGGTTAATTTTATCAGCAAAAAAGGAGGATGGGGGCATGTGAAGCAATGCTTACTACGTGTCTGAGAAATATTAAATGATAGAGAACAATAGGGTTTAAAAAGGCAAATCTGACTTTAAAAAAATATGGGCTTAATAAGACTAGACGCTGGACGAATATTTCTCCACTCCGACATGCTGTGTCCCGAAGTGTCAAGACTCTTCCGGTAACTTAGAATTGCCTTGTGGAGTGATGTCCAGTTCTGCACAGTTTGGATAAAGCACTTCTGTTAGCAGTGCAGCTGCGGAGTATTGCGATGAGAGCGTTCAGGTAACCGTGAAAGACGGGTAGACCTGGCCCTGTGGAAAAGATTCTGTATTCTGCAAGCAGTGTTAAAATAAAGGATTTATAAGGACAGGAAACAAATGTGCTTTGTTAGCATAAGACAGAGTTTGGAGCAATAAAGTGGTTTTCTCAAAGACACAGTTCAATAAAGTAGTCAGGTAATTAGTTTGAGCCTATGGATGCTTTTCTGAACTCTCTAAAGTCTGGTCATAAGCAGTAATGTTTTTATCACAATTTTCCTGATTTGTTTTGAGGCTTTCATTTGCTCAAAATTACTGTAATACTTTTGCATTCAAATGAGTGTCTTTTAAGTATAAAAAGTTAACTAATGACCTACAAGAGCAACTTTACTTTTGGATGAGGGAGAGAAGTATCACCAGCCTGTGTCTGATACACCCACCAAGGAGCGGGCAACCGTGACCTTGCCCAGAGTTGTTCATGTGGGAGATTGAGAAAGGATGAGAGACAGACAGACACAAATGGAAAGATGGAGACAGAGACAGAGACAAAAAACAGACAGACATTTAAAAAAAAAAACTTGTGAAAAAGTTGCTTGGAAAATTATTTCTAAAATTATCATTCTGATTGTCGTCATTTTTAATCATATCATGGAATATTTAAAATAAAACTTAAGCAGTCTGTAGACTATGTTTTCTGGGTATTAAACTATTCATAACAAATAGTAGTCAGTCTGTAAACTAAAACTTTTTCCCATGTTCTTATTCAAAGATTTTTTTATTTAGTTATATTACTTTAGGAATTAACTTTACATTTACTGAAATTTAGCTAATAGCATTATTCAAAGATTCATACTATAATTAACAGGAAAGCTTTGTAGTGAATTTCTTTAGGAAATAAAAAAGCTATATCGAGTCAGGTGATGAAATAAGCTTTATTCCAACCAATTTATAAAGCTACAAAAACTTTAAAAAATAATTCTGAAGGAACATCTTGCTTGACGGGAAAGAGAAATGTAATTAAATGCCAAGTTTGAACCATGGCGTGTATACATATAGATCAATCATCATTAATTGTTTAATTTGATTATATGCAAGTTCAAAATTGTTATATTTGATTATATTATAAAATTATATTGTATTATGTTTTGAATTATGAATATTATAAAGCATATTCTGACTTATGAAATAGGGCTTATAACATTGCTATTGTAAATGAATATTTTATGATGTTCAGTGCTTAATAAAGTTTCAAGTAAGAAAAAAAGAAATATATGAGGAGAATGGAAGTAAGAAGGACTGTTCTGTTGAGACTTATACATGATCTAATTTAGAAAATATAGTGATGTAGTCTTAATTTGTTCCAAAATTCACTTGTGTATTAGAATAAACAGCTGGTTAATTTAATAATTTCTGCTATAAGTCATTTGCTTCTTGGTTATAATTTTCATCTCCCTGTTGTTTGTCATTTAATACTATAGAAATATTTAATTATTACTTTAAAAGCAACATAAAAGGTTTGCCAAAATATTTTCTTCTTTATGAAACAAAAAATAGTTTCTAGTATGTGGATTCTTCTCATGTGATTGCAACTATCAATAAATTATCATTTTAGATTTCTCTAGAAGCCTTTCCAAAGGACATAAATGGAGCAATGTCATTCCATTTTAATTGTACAACTCTCATGCTAAAACTGTGCTCTCCTTTAATCTGGCCATTTTTTGGTGACCGAAAATCAAGACCCCTATCTAGGAAAGTGCCTTGCATTGCTTTGTCTGAGCAAGTTCTCATTGGTAATCACAGTCCCTATCTTTCCTTCCATTTTTTCAGGTCTCTGTGGAGACTCTGACACATTTCACATTGGGAAGGAGAAAGTCCTGCCTGTTGGAAAGCATGCTCAGAATAAGTGTAATACATTGAACATGACTATTCGGGAACAGACTGTGAGTTACATGAAATAAAAGTTAGCATAGCGGGGTGCACCACAAAGGCATTGAGCTAAAATCTAATTGGTCCAGGTTAGTAATAGGAGGCCTGAAAACTACCGCTTATTAGAAAGTAGGTGAGGCCTTTAAAGGGACCCTGCATGACTACCCACCTAGACACTTGGGTCTATTGTCTACGCCGATGTAACCATGAGTGGCTATAAACAAAAGTTGTTCAGTACCGTGAAAGTGATTGGATTGCTCATCTAGAAGGTAAATTCATCTGGGTTAATGAAAACGGGTTAATGTCTTTAATGCACACGTATCCATAAGTAGAAAGATGACCGAAGATTATTATCACTCAACTTAAAAGAGAACTAAAATTAGTAAAAAAAAAAAAAGTCTGCTAAAATATGAAATGGCACTATTTATCAAAGAACTGCAAGCTACTTGATAAATGGAGAAGTGTGTTGGTAAATTTTTAAAAATGGCATTGTTTCTTGATTTGTGAGCCTACACAGAGAAAACATGAATTTATCTGTACCGTGGAACCAGTCCAGAACTTCGGGGAAATATTTTTTTCTCTTTCTCTTACAGGAATCAAGTCACTACTTCAACTTTCTGTTCTGCTTTCCAAAGTATTGATCTTTAACAATAAACATAACTTAGGAATAAACTGAGGTGGGAAGTTCTCATTTGCCATTTACCTTCACCTTTCATTTTCAAAGATGCTACTAATGTACTGAGTATCTTATTTAACAATAAGAAGAAAAATAAAAAATTCATGAGTAACAGTAATTAAGAAGTTAGGAAATGGTTGAAGACTTTGGGACAGAAGACACTTTTAAAAAGAAAGATTGTTCAGTGGACCGTGATCCCAACAGGGAAGTTAAAGTATTGTTTTTTCCATTTGTCTATTTTATATTTTTTATGTTGAAACTTTCTGCTCTCAGAGACCAAAGAAGTTTGGAGCTCAGAGACCACCTAGTTCTCATCACTCATCACTCAAATATGAGAACTATAGAAATGATTCAAAAAATTTCATGACTAATTTTGCACTAAAATATGTTCTTTCCACCAAAGGCCAGCTTGGTTGGATTGGCTGATTGATTGCTTTGGAAAGAGAAATAATTCTGTTTGATTTTCCACACTAATTCCAAAGGTCAAATGTTCCAGGAAAGCCTGCTTTTCTCCTAGTTACCTTCAAAAGGTCACTCCGAGATACCCAGCGTAGCTTTTTAGTAGACAAATATCCCCCCTTTCTCAGGAGAGGGTGACGGTCACCCGCTCCTTCCGCCCCCTCACCTGTGAACATTAGCTGTCTTCTCTGGAAGACTGGGCAGTACTTCCGAAGGACTGCAGTGGTGGGCACGCAGAATGCCAGCAAAGGGGATGCGGATATCAAGAAAGGAAATGAAGAGCGCCCAGATAGCAGAGCACATCCTGATATAATTACTTTGGAAACCAGCAAAGCAAAGACAGTAAATCCATTTGTGTGGGTGCGCCTGCCTTCTGCACACTCAGGCCAGACAACGTGGTCCATTACATCGCAATAATGCATTCAGTGTTTCGCAAAGAAGGAATTTTTAATGCTAAACACCCTCTTCTGGAATACTTTGTAATCATGCTGTGATTTGTGGTTTCAGGAAACTGCTTCTTCTACCCAAATCCGCTGCTCTTACCTTTTAAAAATTCTGTCTCCCTGAACAGGGCCTGTTTTCCTTTTTTCCCCTGTGCAGGGATTGACAGCTCCTTGCCACCATCCTCTGCTCCTGTCCCCACACTCAGCTGTCACCCAGGGCTCCGGGTTGTGGCTTCACCCCTGTGTTAATTAGTCACAGCCCCAGTGTCCTGTTCTGGCTGCAGAGTAATTTCTGTGTCCAGATGCCCAGCAGGCCTGTGCCCTGGCATGGACATAAGGACAGAATCAGTACACATTCACTGCGTGGAGACGGCAAGGAATTACAGAGAATCAGAAAAGGGGCCTAAGCACACAGAACGCCCAGAGCTGCGGGTCACAGTGAGTGGCCTAACAGAGGAGCAGAGATTCACAGACAGGATTAGCCGATGAGAACAGAAGTGTGAGTGAGGTTTTAGACAGAAAATATTCCCACCAGGACTCTAAAAATCAATGCAAATAGCACCAGGCCATGGGAGAAGGGAGTTGCCTTCTATCTTTCATCTCATGAAACAAATGTTTTGGGGCCTGGTGTACTCAGGTAATCGTTTAAGCACTGTGCTGCTATTATAGGAGTGAAGAAAATACACACAAGATCCTACTCCTGATGAAGCCTGCATTCAAACGGAAAAGTCAACAAGTAAGCAAAATAAATTCAAGCAGATAGTACTGGACAGCAAGTCTGATGAGGAAAGTACCTCCAAGGAGGTCATCTTTGGGCTGAGACCCAAACACAAGGAAGAAAACAGCCTTTCATCTTTGGGCTGAGATCCAAACACAAGGAAGAAAACAGCCTTTCAGAGATGGGGTGGGGGGGTGTTCTAAGCAGAGGAACAGCATGTGCAAAGGCTCTGAGGCAGAAATGACCTTAGCCCAGGGGTATGGTATGGCTAAACTGAACATCTGACAGGTGGTTGAGAAAGTAAGCAAGGGACACATGGTATGGATTTTTGTTAAAACAAGAGGTCTGAATATTGATTATATTTCGTATAGCAATGCATTGATGATACTTTATTTCACAACCTGAACACATCTGCTGACTATGTCATTAGAAATAAATTGGAGGATAAAAAACATTCCAAGAAACACAACCTGGGTGACTGTTTCTGGTGCTATGTGAGGCTTGGACACATGTCACACTCCCTGGGGAAGTGTGCCAGTGCGCCCAGGGACACTGCAATGCCCGCGAGGTTAAAGGCCTGAGCTCTGCTGACTGACGCTCGTGTTTTCCAGGTCCCTTGCTACTAGGAAGGGAGGCTTCTACCTGGAAAGAGACTGTAGCAATGTGACACCTTAGATAAGGATTCCCGGAACTAGGTTGGAATTTGCTGTTTTTCTTTTTTGCAACACTAAAGTTTCACAGCTAAACTCTGTCATGTCGGAGGCTGGATAAATCTGACGGAATTGACAAAAATGATTCACTTATTTCATAAATGCTTACTGTGTTCTGGCTCTCTGAGTGATCCGATGCCACTAACTTGGGTCGTGAGTCATGCAAGTGATTGCTGGCCTTCAAAGACGTCAGTGCTGGGGGCCGAGAGTCGAAGGGAACAATCACAGGATGCTGAAACACCTGCAGTGCGTGGCCAGCAGTGGGAGGAGAGAGCACCGAGACGACCCAAGAGTATCTTCACTTCAAGCCGGAAAGGACAGGACGGACCAGGATGTGCCCCTCACGCAGAGGAAAATGTGACAACACCTTGAAGGGCCCGTTAACCTGTCTCCTAAAGCTGAGAACACGACACTGAGGATCAGCAATAGCGGACAGTGTCGTGCGATTACAATTTGTCTTAGGAAATACAGTGTATTTGGAGAAGCAAATACACCTGAATTCAAAGTGAGTGACAGAGGCACGTAAAATACCAGGCTGAAAGTACCCAGGAGCGGGAGAGGGCAGCAGGTCCTGTGAGCACCAACACAGGGGCCCAGGCCACAGGCTTCTGCCGTCTCTGGAGTAGATCGTTCACTGTCTTCTGGATCAAAGCTAATTGTAAGGTGGCTTGGCTACCCCTGGAAAATTCCTTTTTCAAGTTATTAGGAAGAGCTGCACAGGTGTGATAATTTGCCACGCTTATATCCTCTAAAGCAGAATATATTCCATACTGGCATGTCTGAAGTTCTGCAGACACAACTGTCAGAACAGAAGTTAGTTACACATTCGTTAGAACAAGAAGACACTGGTCACTGGACAGTTTCTCCGAGAAGCTGATTGGTCATGTTCCTCAGTATTTTCACTGGACGAAGCCAGGTGTGGTGGTTCACACCAGTAATCTTGGCACTCAGGAGGCTGAGGCAGGAGGATCACCATAAGTTTGAGGTCAACCTGGGCTACACAGTGAATTCAAGGCCAGTCTGAATTACATAGTGAGACCTTGTTTAGGTCAAACAAACAAAGATAAAACAAAAACTCACCTTGGGTAAAGCCTGAATTTCTATATAAAATATAATTAAGGGGGTTTGTAGCTTTGTCTTCTTTTCTTAAAGAATGTATATTGCGTTTATCTAAATCACTGTGGGAGTTAGCTTTGCATTACTGGAAGCAAATACCTCACACCTACAATTTAGGAAAAAGCAGTCTGTCTGGTCCGCTGTGTCCCTCAATGGTCACCCCCTCCCCCAGGCAGACCTGAAGGGAAACAAAGCTGCTATTTACTGGAGGGGGGAGTGGCTGTGGGGGGGGGGGTCATACCATCCCTCAAAGTCACCCCTCCCACCCACCAGCCACACCCAACCTACTTCTGTGGGCAGTTCCCAAGCCCATGCAGGGAACAGTTACGTTTAACAGTCATAGAGACTAGGGATTTCTGGAGAATTCTAGAATGTCATTAGAATCACCTGTGGGCTCTATAAATTATTATGAAACTGAACCTTCCCTTAAGTATGTATACATGCATGCAAATATAAAGAGGCTTTTAAAAGCTTTTGTGCAAATTCAAAATTTTAAATAAGGCGAAATTTCAGTCATCACTGCAACATAATTCCTAGTTTTTAAAAATTTTTTCCAATAGTCTACTATAATTTCCAAACAGAAAATTTGAAACATTATCACAAATAGGCATGAGTCTAGCAACTTGATTCTACCATGAGCACTTTATTTCCTGTTTATTTGTCAAGATCCAGCCATTTATCACTTTCCATCCATTAATCTGTCTTGTGTTTATTACGATTCAAAGTAAATTACTAGCACCTGTGTGCTCCCTTCAAGCTCAAACATGCGTAGCTGGAATTTATTTCTTGTTTGTTTCCTGAGTTTTTACAAATTACAAATACATAGAGTAACTTTACAAGTTCCTATAACTCAGCCTGATGATAACTACCAAGACTTAGCATCCCCTCAGGAAGGTCCAGATGCTCCTTCTAAAGGAATCCTTTCCACCATTCCAAAGGCAAATAGTGTTCTGATTTTTTTCTACTGTGCTATAGAACTTCATATAGATGGGAAGACTAGCAGGTACTCCTGTGTTAGGTGTCTTCTGTTCACCACAATATTTTTATTTTTATTTTTTGGCACCGGTGATCAAACTCATGACCTCATGCTTGCCAGGTAGGTGCTTATTCTGATGAGCTAAATTCCCAGCTCCTACCACAATATTTTTAAAATTCACCTATGTTAATGCGTATATCAATAGTTCATTGTTTTTTATTGCATAACAATCTTCCACTGTGCACATGTACCACAAGTTTTGCCTATCATAAGTAAAATTTCTACAACCATTCTTGTGGTAATCTGTTTGTTGACTTAATTTTTTAGGAGGTTCCTCTGCTTATTAGCATAGAATTTGTTATTGTCCTTTCCTGTGCTTCTATTTTCTTATCTCCCAGAGAGGAGAACCAGTCTTGACTTCCTCATAGTTTTATTCCAGTGAATAAACAAGATAACACATATAATCAGCCAAGTGCCTGACAGTAAATGCTTCATTAGACGAGATCTTGATGGTAGCAGGAGATGGCTAAAGGGGTGTGCAAGGGCAGGTGGAGAGGGTGACATGACCATTTTAAAGGGCTGTGGAGTAAGAAATTGTAAATGCATGGATTTGCTGGTGACTTTTTCCTTTCCCATTCTTGCTTGTCTCCTAGAATACCAGCCCAGTCTCCTCACTTAGATGTGCGTGTGTGATCTGCATAAGTCATGGAAACTTCCAGGAGTTTATGTCATTCTGTTTCCTCAGTATTTTCCCCGTATTTTTCTAGACAGCTGGCCCCGATGTGATCATGTTAGGAATGCAAAGATTAAGAACCTAAGGCATCTACAGCAGTCTTCTACTACTGGCTGTGAATTGAAGTTAGAGTGAGCTCTTGTTTACAAAATAAACAGAGGAGAGGGAATTGGACATTTGTTTCTGGCCTTCCTCTGACACTGTGGAACCTAGAACCTCGTTCGCCCACCACTGTGGCTTTGCTTTCTGGGGCTCAGACCACCCATCACCTCACCCTGGCTGGGCTCTCACACCCACAGCCCCCCAGGCTGCAGTCACACTCGATGGCCCTGGAGCGCTGTGCCCTGGGGTGGCCCTGTTTACCTGGCCCTGCTGTTCACTGCCCCAGCAGCAGCTCTGTGGCCCTGACGTCTCTTCCCAGACCTTTACACTGGTTTTGACATCTGTTGAAATCTAGGTGGAGGCCACCATGGCTCCACGGTTCTTTGATTCTTTGTGCCTGCGGATTGTGCACCACCGAGGCAAGGACACAGTGGACACCTAGTGCCTTCAGCGGGTTGAGTCACACCTGGCCCCCTGTGTTAAGAGCGGGACCTGACATACTGGTCTGTTGGTGTCTCTTCCAGTGCCATACAGTAAAAAAAAAAAAAAATACTTCGGGGCCACAGACTTCGGGGTGGTTTCATTCCTTCCTGGGTCCAGACCTCTCCCTTGATGTCTAAGGAAATGAAATTTGTAGATTCATGCTTTTGTTTCACTTGGATAAAAATCTAGGGTTGGAATTATTGGGTCATACGGTATGACCACAGACCCTGCATGCTTAGCTTTATACGGGTTAGCGTGACTCATAAACGTGTACATAGCTTCTGACTATCATGTTTGAGAATTCTACTTGCTCCATTTTGTAAGATTTGCTACCCTTAGCCTTCTTGATTTTATACACATGGGTGGAGGTATGCAGAGCCCCTTGAGGTCTGAGTCTGTATTTCCAGTGACTAATGCTGTGCACACGTCTTCTCCTCTGTAGAAACCATCATGCAGGTATAAGACAAACCATGCGAATGACAGGGTAAACCATGTGTTTATTTCTAGGTATTCGTTCTGTTTCATTCGTTCTGTAAGTGTTGGTTTACACTTACATAATTCCACATTGTGTTAATTCACATAGATGTACAGCGAGACATGATGTCAGGTAATAAGCATCCTCCAACTTTGATGTTTTCCAGGAGTGTTTTGAATATTCAGATCATTTGCATTTTCATACGAACCTTGATTCAGTTTCTCAATTCTAATCAATCGGGCTATGGTTGGAATTGAGTTAAATCTAGAGATCTACTGGACAAAAGCTGGGAGCTTAGCTAGGAGTCTTCCAATCCATGAACTCAATACAGCTCTCCCCTTATTTAGTACTTTCCCTCATTATTCTGTAATTTCCAATATAATCTCCAATGTAACAATCTTTGATATCTTTTGTTAAAACATTGTTTTAGGGACCATCATAAAATGACCTTTAATTTCATTTTCCTATTGTTGCTAATATATGAAAACACCACAAAATTACTAAATATAGTCATTACATTAAAATATTTTTGAAGATTTTATAGGACTTTCTTTTAAAGTAATTTCATCATCCATGGGGGAAAGGCACCTCATCTTTCTTTCTTTAATGCCACTTTTTTTCTCATACTGGTTAAGATTTCCAATGCAAAGCTGAATGAGATGGTGAAGCAGATACTATTGTGTTGTAAGACAGAGCGCTGTAACACTGAAAAAAGAAAATAAACCAGGGTAAAAACATTTTCCTGAAAACAATGTTGTAAATTTTGTTTTAAACACTTGTGCAGAGTTTAAAGAAATTAAAAAGAAGAAATACACCCAGAATATGCAGTACTTACTGTATTTTGGTCTCTAAATTTCTTCAGTATAAGAATTGTTTCTGGTGTTTTTTCTTCACCCAGAAACCATTTCAATCTAATGTGTCATTTTTCTCTTTGCTTTAAAAAAATGTTACTTTATGTTTAGGTGTTTGGTAATTGTCTGTGATGAGCAGAAATCAACTTTATTTATATTTATCCTGCTTGTGGTTTGGTGAAATCTTTAATTATTTTTTTAAAGAAATTTGGAAATTTTTCCTTAAATGTTTTTTCACCTCACAGTCTCTTGCCTCTCCTTTAAAGATTCTCATTTCTAGGGCCAGGGATTTAGTTCAGTGGCACAAGTGCCTGCCAGGCAAGCTTGAGATTGTGAGCTTGATCCCCAGTCTGCCCCCAAAAAAGATTCTTGTTTCTTGTATGTCAGATATTTTGCAATCGTCCTCAGCTACCTGCAGATTTAAAACATTTTTGCTCATTTTGCACCTAAATCATTTGTACTTATCTACCTTTCAGTTTTATGAAGTTCTGATGGTCACCATTTGACAGTCGTGCTGCTACAGTAAATTTTTAAAATTTACATTTTATGTTTTTCCTCAATAATTATCACTTGCTTCCACTTTATAGTATCTACAAACTTGCTGAAATTTAAAATTCATTATGAGAAGAAAGTTCATTGGTCATGAGTGTAATTCTTGTTTAAAACCCTTGCCTGCTAATTTCAGCATCTGGGTTACCTTGTGGACAGTCCTCAATGACTGTTCTGTCTTTGGAAAATGAGTCCCATTCTCATGGCGTGTGTATCACATGACTTTGAATTAAATCCTGAGTGTGAGAAGTAACCTGGAAACTCTCAAGTCTTCATATTGCTCCAAATTATTAGTCTTACTTTTTATTCATTTATGTATTTTCCTTTAACAAGTAATTAATGGGACTGGGTTTAAACTACAAATATCTTTGTAGCAACTAGCCTCAGTTTAATTATTTTCTCTTCAGCTGGGCTGTGTACAGTTATTTGGAAAAGTTGTATTTTCTATTGAACTAGATCCTAATTTTCTTCCATGAGTTCTGGGAATCTTCCAGATTCTGTTCTTTTAAAGTAGATATAAAACCAAAGGTTTCTAGTTCCTCATCCATAGGTATCCTTCCTGCCAATCTTTTTGTGAGAATTACATTTCTAATCCAGTAGGGAAACTTTATCTAAGGGACACAGACTAAATATTTCAGATCCATAGGAAAGATTTTGAGGTACATTAATTTTTTTGCTTTTTTAAAAAATAAACCTTAGAAAATAAAAAGACATTTCTCTGGAAAGGTTATACAAAAACAGGTATGACCTGTACTTCACCACCTTGGGCATATTGGAAATTCCTACTGTGCAATGTTGTTGAAGAAACAGGAGAAAAACTGTAAGAAACACTGTAAACCATGCTGTAGATATGAGACATTATTATTAATGGAAATAAGTACCTACACGAAGACAAGCACAAAGGCCTAAGGACCTGAATGTAGCTAAGGTCTATTTTGCTGTGGGGACCGTCTAGAAAGTTTTGGGTCTTGCTAGATCAATAGGGTAAGACATGATATTTTCCAAATAGTGGGGCGAGACCCCACCACCCGTACCCTGAGCGTGGTAAGCTGGAGGAAGAAACACCAGCAGATAATTTCATAATGCTTCTGTAAAGTTAACCTTAGCAAAAAGAAACTGATTACGCTGGGATTAGAGAAAAATGCTACAATCCATCAGCTTAGTCATTTGTAGCCAATGATGTACCACAATTTGACTTTCTCATCATCTGATGTTGATCTGTATTTCTCAGCAATCGAAATTTTCTTAAGTTCCTTTTTCATTACATAAACTTTTATTACATAGTCTTTTAAATGAGTATTGTAAGTTTAAAAAGTGAATGATTATTTGTTGCCTTTTCAGCTGCCTTTTAGTGGACGTAAAAATGAGAGTTATGTCTCAATTTTAAAATACTTTGCTCATCATGATTTTTTCTAGGAAAAACAAAGAAGCTAGTTTATCTACAAATTGGGCATTATTTTATTTAAGTTCACTAACATGACTGATACCATTAAAATTATTCTCATCTAACCTTTCCTATGAATTTAGGAGGATTATTGTTTTATGTTAATTTTTTGTCCATGTTTGAATAATGATCACTGCATTGTGGGGAATTGCTACAGGCGCATAACACACCTCAAGTCCTTTTTCACCCTCTTCTCCTCCCCATCCTCCTCCTCCTCTTGGTCCCCTTCTCTTTGCTAAAAGAGCTGTTTCTCTGTTTCTTGTTCTATTTTTGCTCTTTAGTTTGTCTATATTTTGAGTTCCTCATATAAGAGAATATCTAAGCTCGTGTGTCTGATTTATTTCCCTTAACATCGTGCTCTCAAGGGGCGTCCATTTTCCTACAAATGCCTCAGAGTCACAGAAGGATTATTATTATTATTATTATTTTTGTACCAGGGATCGAACTCACAACCTCACACTTGCACCAGACAGGCTCCTGCTGGCCGGTGTCTTGCCCTCTGACTCACACGAGCAGGGACGTCCACTGCCCTGTCCCCCTGCGCCAGGCCGGGGAGACGCCTCGGGAGGAGAAGCCCCAGCAGGCAGGCCCCGTGAGAAGTGCGGGAAACCTTGCGCTGGAACACAGTGAGGTCTTAATTTCACAACCTTGTTCAATCATATCAAAGAATGGAAGCAAATAATTAAATAATACATCTCATGCATCCCAAATCATGTGAGGCACGCGGACGAGTTCTCTAGCTTAATTATTTGATGGGGAGAGGGAAGCATAGAGTCAGTGGGTGAGGACTAAGCGTGTGACTGGGTTTGACGCTAAGGCCAAGGGGAGGAAAGGCCTTAGGACCCTGTCCCACCAGCTGCACTCGGAAGAGAGGCAGGAGGCGCTGCCAGGAAGGAGGTCGCCAGCACACGCAGCAGTCTCCCGGGTGTGTCCTCACCCTGCCGGCACTTCTTTCAGGAGTTGTCGATTTCCGTGACTAACGCTAGGACTTTTCAAATGACACGAGTAACAAAGAAACTACTTGTCATGGTTTATGTCAGTGGCCCCTAGGCCTCATGTATTTGCATTGTGCATTTGTGATTGGTTCATTGTCTAGTGCTTGGATTGGTGGTGTCAGTGCTACACCCTCCTAGCGGGTGGAGCCAGGATGTGATGTAATGGCAGGAAGAAGGTGTGTCTCTCTTGGCGGTTTCCGCTTGCTGTTTGCAGCCGCCATGAACTGCGCCCCGCCATGACGCCCTGCCTTGGAGCCCACTGAGTATGGACTGAAACCTCCAAAAACTGTAAGAAATAAACCTTTCCTTTCCCAACTTTGGGCATCAGGTATTTTGTCTCAGCGATGAGTAAAAAGTAACTAAGACACTACTTTTCAAAGGTAAAATTCAAAAATAACTCAACTGGATCTGCAAACTTGCTGGCTTTGTAAGAAAGGCATGAAAGTTATCTGGACAAAATCAGGATATACTAAGGGAAAGGAAAGAAAAAGAAAAGGACTAACTTTGGGGTCTGGAGGTGTATTTAATTCCTTCTGTCTCTTGTGCCTGCATTACCTGTATCACCACAGTCTATAAATTCCATCTCTAACAGGGACTACCAGTTACTTCGTGTTTGCTGAGCACCGGCTGCGTGCCAGGCACGTTTCTATCAATTGGGGAAACAACAGAAAGCAGAAAAGGCCCTTGTTCGAATGGAGCTTAAAAATGGAAGGAGGGTAGACAACTCCCAGGTAAAGACATAATGCGGTGGGTGTGTGGGGTGGGTTCTCCCTCTAGGTGGTTAAGGGAGGCTGCTCCGGAAAAGGGAAATTTGAATAGCGCCCCCAAAAAGGTTGCAGGTAGAGGGGATCAGTCCACAGGTCAGGGGGTGAGGCTGTGGCAGCCTGGAGACCTAGTCAAGTCCTGAGAGGAGAGTGTGATTGGGACCTTGGAGAAGGGTGAGCGGCCAGGTCTGTGGAATGGTTGAGCTAGAGGGGTGGGGGGTTGCCTGGGAAGGGAACCCCACATGGAAAGCCTGGAGGGAAACCTTGGGTTCTTCTCCGGGACACAGGAAGCTGTCAGTGCTCTTCCACTTCTCACCCTCATCCTGTCTCTAGGTAACCACGTCACATCAGTAGCTGTGAGCTCACACTTGCGTCCTTTCTCATCCATATTTTTACCTTGCCACAGTATCTCGTTTTCTTAAACCCATAATGGGCCCTTATTCTCCTGTTAAAAACTATCCTCCTGTCTAAAACAAAACAAAGCAGAAACAAGATACTTGGTCAAATCAAGCTCAAGGCAGTCAGACGCATGCAGGAGACCTCTTAAGAAAGCAGATGCGGGCTGGGGATTTAGCTCAGTGGCATAAGTGCCTGCCTGGCAAGCTCGAGGTCGTGAGTTCAATCCCCGGTACCGCAAAAAAAAAAAAAAAAAAAAAGCAGATGCATAAACAAACCAGATGTCTGGGAGAGCTTCGTGATGGGGCTGGTTACCATAGCTGCAGAACTCAGGTCTTAAAGAGGGGTGCATTACCCTGGGATTAGAAAGTGAGGGGAGCAGGATCTCTCTACATGGCTTGAATTGTGCCACCCCAGAAGATACGCAGCACCCTATCCCCAAGTGCTTTGGAAGGTAGTCTCCTAGGAGCTAGGACTGCTGCAAGAGGAATTAGTTCCCAGGATGTCATACCGGAGTGAGGTGGGCTCTTAACCCAACATGCCAGGCATCCTTGTAAGAGAAGAGAGACACAGAGACAGAGTTCCGGGAGGACAGCCATCTGAGGACAGGGGTTAGAGTGCTGCAGCTACTAGCAATGCTGGGCACTGTTAGCAAACACAAAAGCTGGCGAAGGCATGGAAGCATTTTCCCTGCAGGTTTCACAGACAGCATGGCCCAGCAAGTATCCAGATTACGGGCCACAGCCTCCAGAACTGTGAACCAAACAATTACTCGTTTGAAGGACTCGGGGTTACTACAGTGTTTACTAGTTATTGTTCCACAGCCCTGGGAAATGAGTACCTCTCGGGCTGACCCAAGGGGAGAAACTCTCAGAACTCAGAGACCACAGCACATACAGCTGGTCGACCCCAGCAGACCTCGACAGCATACAGGGTCTGGGCCAATTAAGAGCAAGAAGAATCAATGCCCAGCTTTCTGATGACTGCCTAGTAGCACCTTCCACTGGCTGGAGAGAGTCGGAGGGCAGAGGACAACTGAAGCCCTTGATATGTGTCCCTGGGGTCACCCTCCAGCTCACAGTCAACAAGACAGCACACGGAATCTAGAAAAGCAAAGGAAACCGCCCTGCCCCACGTCCCACGTGGGGCCTTATCCTTCCCATCTCACTTCTGTCCTAACACCCAGGACTGCTGGCTGGCACTGTGTTTGCTCCTCTCGTCCTTCTAGACACTGTCCTTGCCACTTTCTCCAACGGAAACCTCCAACCTCATCTTCCGGGCCTTTCTGAAGCTTTCTGTGATGCCTATGGCAGACGCCTCCCCCCTCACTCCCTTGGTTGCCAAGGGCTCTAGAGTCACACACCCAAAATCTTCCCCATAGTCCAGTTAGGGATCTATGTTCTCTGTTTAATTAGGTTTAGGGTTAGGGTTATGCATTATAGTCACCATTTATAAGCCCCAGGTGTACCAAGATGATATGCACAAAGTGGAGATTAGTTCACACTGGTTACCTTGAAAATAATAAGTTTAGCATTTAAATGAACCCTAGGATGATTAGGTTTTCCCATTACACAAAAATAAAAATCAAAGCACCTAGAAAAGCACAGATGATTAGACCCAGGACAAAGATGTCCCTTTGCTCAGTCTAGTACTTTCCCACAAATATGGAACAAATATTCTCAAACACTAAGCCTTAGAAAAACACTCCAATGTAAATGAATTGGGAATATGTCAATAAAAAGCTTTTCAAGATGCTTGCATGTTGAGAATTTTTGTAAAGAAAATTTCTTTTTGAGAAAATATTTTGAGCTTCTTGAGCTGTATTGACTCCACAGTGTTTGAGGAGCAGCTGGTGGTATTTAACGTCCCTCAGGCAGCTGGGCTCCCCACTGCAACTTGGTAGCAGAGTGTTAAGAGATAAACAGATAAAACTATTTGCCATAATTTAAAAATAAATACAACTGAATGGCTTAAACTAGCCGGCTCAAATCTGTCAGAACCCTTGAATGCTCTGCTAGATTTGTCAAGTGCAATATCATCATTTTATGGAGCCCATAAAGCAGGAGTTTCTTGTCTGCATTATCTGAGAAAATAAACTCTCTTTTCTGACAAGAACAAGGAAATGCATCTTCTCTTCTTGTGTTAAACCTGTCTTACCCCTAAAGCAGTGGACGCTGTACCTTCCCATCGATATCTTTCTGCTTGGGATAAGAGGAGAAGTGAAAACCTGCCACCGTTACTGGGCTTCCGTATTTGCAGTGTTGTATTGAAGAGTTCTCAGGTAAAATAACGTGCTAGGAGACCCTCGGAACTCCGCTCGGCAGCTTCGTGCAGTTGTGGTTTACTATAGTGAAAGGCTGCCGACGAGCAGCACCAGAGGACAGGGCCCATGCACCGTGCAGGCTGGCCTGGGGGGGACAGATGTGGCATTCACTTGTTTCCTGCGTGTGGAGTCACATGGGCTCTCGGCAACCTCGTGTATGGCAAACCCAGGCCTCGGCTTTGGCAGGGGGGTCAGTAACGTGGACAGAGCTGCCTGCCCACACCAGTGAGGGATGTGTCTCATCCCTGCAGACCACAGCTGATCCCACAGACTTCAGGACACTCCACCTGCCACAGATGGAGCTGTAGGCACAGACCACACGGCTGGCCTCCGGCCCCAGTGGCCAGCGGCTCCCCAGTGGGGCACACCCAGGCTACCTCCTCGAGGCCTCTCCTCGCCAAGATTAATGCTTGACTTTACAAGGTGCTTCATAATGCTTTAAAGCTTCTAAAGACTAGCGTCTCCAGCTGTGGTTTCTACACAATGCCTCAGATTTCCAACTTAAAGCCAAACTTTCCAGGCAGGTATTTTTCATAGTCTTTAGGCCAAACGAAGTTCCTAACAGTCACTCAGCCCAAGCAACGGAACAGTAGTAGTTTGCAAAGTGCACAACAAGAGTCGCCGTGATCCCCACGGTGCAGTGCGCTTGCTGAAGTTCTTCAGGGGACCTTGTCGCTAGAGAAAGAGATTTCACGTAAGGTGTACACATCCATAAGGATCAATGAGACTGGCGTACAGTGGCCGCCCATGGCGTCGGGTGAGGAGGAGCGCAGAGGGCTGCATGTGCGCTGCAGACGGAAGGAGCCAGCCAGGGGCCTGGAGCCCGCTGCAGCTCGCCTGCGAGCCCTCTCGGGAGGCCGAAGGTCCACGCTGGAAGCCAGAAGACGAGCTCTAAGGCGAAGGTGAAGCCTGGACCCCTCCGAAGGAAACAGGCTGCCTTCTTCCTTTCCTTTTACTCCAGTCAGGCGCCAGACCCATTGGTTGCTGGGGTTCCCACCCAGGGCATGTGTTTTCAGTAAATCTCCTCAGCCACACCCAGAACTGTGCTGTTCCAATTTAGTTGGGTGTTTTCACTCAAATTGCTACCACAGTTTACTAACACAAGAAGTTTCCTCCTTAGGAAAATGAGAACAGATGAGCCCTCACAGAGCACAGTGTCAAATTACTGTCCAAGGACATTGAGGGTGAGTGTATTTTCTCCCTTTATGTAAAAAATTACCCATGGATTTTAAAAAATGATGCTGTAAAGAAAAACCTCATTGATTAGGGCAGTATATTCTCTCAAGCCCACAATAGTGATAGGATTAGAAGATGGTGCCACATTTCTGTGATAATGTATGCTGAAAACTTTCAGAGTAGATCCACTTCTTTCTCCAAAAGTTAATTTTTTGGCACAGTGTCCTATGATACACTAGAAATGTACACAATGGTTATGTTTTATGTTAATACAATATATATTAATCATAGAAAGTGTGTAGTTTATTAAAATTATAAGTGATCTAACTTAATACATGGAAATGATTAAATTATGGCACACAGCATAGTATGACACCATCACAAATCACGGTAAGGCACAGTGTAACAGAAAAGGCTCCTCCCAGCCAGGATATTTCAGTTTCTTTATTGTCCAGGTAATAATAGTTCCTGTTCCAGTTCCGGCTGCTTATGGTCTCTTAGGAACAGCTGGTCATTGTGATGCATAGCTGGTCACTGTGACGCACACTGTATAATAAACCAATCCCCACGTCACAAGCCATTCTGCCTCTGTACTTCCTGCTTGCTTATCTCATATAAACCGTCCACCACCAGAGATCAGGGTTTGCTATTCTGGGATGATCCCAATCGGTGCTGGCCCGCTGACATAAATAGATCTGCCTCCCAGTCCTGGGTGTTGTTTTGG
Source organism: Dolichotis patagonum (assembly GCA_004027295.1). Taxonomy (NCBI): domain Eukaryota; kingdom Metazoa; phylum Chordata; class Mammalia; order Rodentia; family Caviidae; genus Dolichotis; species Dolichotis patagonum. The sequence goes on from PVJX010006699.1 coordinate 32,824, forward strand.
TGTCTCTGCTCGCATTGCAACAGTGTTGCACTTTCACATATATTTTATGCACACAGGTGCAAATATAGGAATAAAAACTGCTAATGTGTGAAGTGGTGTCAGTGGCTATTTGAGGGAACAGAGGAGGTGAAGTTTCTTCCTTCCTCTCTCCCCCCTCCTTTATTCTTCCATTTTCTAATTATTTGAGCTCTGGTTACTTTTGAAATGTGAACAAACTATTCTGTTTAGTCTTACTGTGAACTGTATGTCCAGGCTAAGACTGATAGTGATAGGAGAAGTAACACTGAGAGATGACCAAAAGCGACTGACCACACCAGCCCTGAAACTGGCAGCCGCAGCCGTCCCACTGCAGCTGGCTTCAGGGACGGTGTGGTTCTTTGTGGACCGGGACGAGTTGGAAGGGAGTTGGAACAGGAGGGGCAAAGCAGAGTGAACACTGCTGTCTTGTGGCCACAGCACCATGTATGGCCTGTCATCAGGGAAATGGCCTGAGACTGGAGAATACTAACTTTGCAGTATTAGCTAAGTGGAATTTCTGGTGCAGTCACTATTTTCAATCAGCTGCTTTTAAGGATAAGCATCTTTTCAAGAGAAAAAACATCCATCGGCTTCATGTGTTTGGAGGGAGACTGAGGACAGAATCAAATTTGCGGATTTTTAACTCGTTTCCATTCTGCTGGAGTTGGAGGATCCCAGGCTGCATGTCAGTGCCGGGGCCTGGATGTGGGGTCCGGCCAGGTCTCGGAGGCAGAGGTGGGACCCTCCTGGTTATGTTCTGCTGTCACAGAGCCAGAGGGTCCTGCAGGGAAGAAGCCATAGCAAGGACCAGGGCATGGGCAGCCTGCAGGAGTCCCAGGGGAGACTTCTGGCTGGATTGGAGCCAAGCAGAGCCCTGCTCCTCCGTGAGCCAGGACCCTGGGATGGAGAAGAGAATGGCCATTCCACAAGATCAAGTCCTCAGAACCCAGGCAACAAGTGCGGGTGGGAAGAGACTCCCCAACTTACCCGATGGCTTTGAGGGGTTTGACTTGCACACATGTTGTGGGGATAACCACCTCCCCCTGCCGCCCCTTCCCGGCATCCCGGCATCCACTGTTTTCTTGTCTTTTTGTCAGCCCGTGTGGCCTGGAAGGCAGATGATTATTTTTTATATCCCTCTGGAAAGGGCAGGAGGGCATGCATCGGTAGCGCACATTGCGGGCACACAGGAAGGCTTGTCGTCCCTGCCTGGAAGACAAGAGGCACTTGAGAGTCATCCCGGGGACCAGCGGTTGCCAGGAAACCACTTAGCCGCTGAGCAGCACTGAATCTTCTAGAGCAGAGTTCTCCACACTTGGGTCAGACCCACAGCAGACATGGCATTTACAGCCTAGGCGTTCAGCGCCGGGGGTTCAGCGCCTGGCACACAGGGCGGGGCTGTTCTGGGGTCACCTCTGCAAGTGATTGGGAAGAGAGCTGAGACCAGCCCAATTGCAACTTCAAGATTAAACAACAACTTCCACACACTTCCAGCTCCTTCCTAGTACATGAATGTGTACACTGAATTCCTTCCAAAAAAAAAAATTGTTTTCCCCAAAAGGCTGTCATTGGGTTTAGAGGGTAAAACACCAGCATGGAGTGACTCGCACTTCCTGAGAAATCAAGCCGGATCAGGACCCAGTTAACCTCTGGCGTGGGTTCCGGGTGGACGGGGTAAGGAGCGCCCCCAGATCTCCATGGCTACGGTTTGGTTTACCAATGGGCTCGGGGCGCCCCAAGCGACCCCGGTGAAAACCCACCAAAGCTCCCCGGAGCCCGCGGGGAGGCGCAGGGCCGGCTCCGAGGCCTCACCCGGGAACTCTTTAAATCCGAAACTGCTTCTCCGCACGTGCTCGCCGCGCAGTCAGGGGCGGGGCGGGGCCGCGCGCGTCCGCACCCGCGCGTGTCCGGGGCTGGGCGGCCCCGCCTGCCTGCGCCGAGCGGCCGGTCGGGCCGCGGGCGCGGGCAGGGGCGGAGGCGGAGGAGGAGGAGGAGCCGCGCCCCGCGCCGGCCGCGAGGACCCGGAAGCAGAAGCGCGCGTGGGGCCGCTGTCCCGCGCCCGCGGCGCCGGCTGGGGTCCCGGCTGCATGGGCCCCGGGCGCGCGGGCCGCGGGCGGCGATGGGCGAGGAGCGCGGCGGCGGCGCGGTGAGCGGGGGCGCGGAGCCCGGCGCCCTGGAGCGCGCGAGCAGCCGGGGGGCCCTGGGGCCGCGCGTGGGCGGCGCGGGTGGGCTGCGCGGGGCGCCCCCCGCCAGGAGCCCCGGGTTTTGCTCGGTGTACTGCGTGGAGAGCGAGCTGCACCCCCGCGGCCCCGCCGCCTCTCCGGCCCCGCCGCGCCGCGCCAGCTCCCCGGCCTCGCTGCCCAGTCCCCGGCCGGCGCCCCCGGGCCCAGACGGCGCGCAACGGGACTCGCACTCGGCGCCCGAGCCCTCCCCTGCGGCCGGCCTGGGCCTGGGCGGGGGCGAGAGCCCTCCCGCACCCCCTTTGGTGCTCATGTGCCGGGTGTGCCTGGAAGAGAAGCCCATCAAGCCGCTGCCCTGCTGCAAGAAGGCCGTGTGCGGCGAGTGCCTCAAGCTCTACCTGGGCGCGCAGGTAGGGACCCCCCTGCACCCCGGCCTGGGGCCCCCTCCGGGTGTCACTCAGTGTGTGTGTCCACCGCATTCCTCCCTGCTGGGTTCTGACGCTGCTCCGAGGCTCGGGCGGCAGCCCCGAAGGGAACGAGGTACCTGGCGCGTCGCCCTCTGCTCCAGTCTTGTACCGGATTGCGAGCAGGAGCTCTGCACCGCCCAAGCAGGGAACAGACTGCCTCATGGGCCTGGAATCCCAGAGCCTAACAGACAGCGGCATGCGGTAAATATTTACAGAGCCGGACCAGAGGGGAGGACTGCAGTGGACAGGCCAAGCTTGTGAATCCGAATTTGTAAAATGTGTTTCCTTTATATGTTCCCAAGAAGTTTAGGAGTATTCGTTGGGTTCTGGCCCACTTTTGGAGTTCACTGTCTGTGTAGTAGCTTTGGGGTACTTTGTTCCCCTCCACATTAGAGGCCAGCCCTGGGGGTACTTCATTGCTTTAAGAGAGAAACAAAACAGCAAAGAGCAAAACAGCGCGCGGGGAGGCAGAGGGGTTGAACCCAGCCGGCGGCGGCGCTGGTGGAACGCCCCCAACTGGGCGGAGGGAGACCTTGTTTTTGTGTGTTTTCTTGGAAAGCTTGAGAGACCGAGCCTCCCACCTTGCAGCCGCTTTGCGGCTGTGCCTGTGTCGCTGCCAGGGCCCTGCACAGCCCCTCGTGCCCTTTGATCCCTACTCTGATTGTCTGGGTCCCGTGCATCTTTCAAAACCCCGCGTGGCCAGGTGCCAGCGCCTGGGGGAAGCCTGCTGACCTCATCCTGCCCCCGCCGCCGCCGAGAGACTTTCAGAATTCGGCTCCGTGGCTGACGTGCGCCGAGCCCTGATACGTGTCTGTCTCGCTCCCTGTCTGCACTGTGCCTTTCCTTCCAAATCTGGTCCTTGCGCGCGGAGTGTTGATCACTGGATGAAGCGAAGCCAGCAGGCCTGCTTTGCAGCTCGGCACCTCGGTGCTTTGCGGCCGATCCAGGCTTGGGTGCAGAGTGAACGTGTGTATTGTGCATACAGGAACATGCAAATGGAAACTTGAACAGAATGGAGATTACCTGAACAGTGGCTTATCGCAGATCCCAGAGCCTAGACACATGTCGCCTGGGGTGATGTGCCTTTCACGCTTTGTCCACAAATGGACACTTAGGATGGGAGGGCTGTGGGCAGCTTGTTGTGGTCGTTTCTCTGATCTCACTATCAAACAGATAATGCTGCCCTCTCCGGGTGGGCGTGGGACACTCTGCAGTGTGGGCTTGGCTCCAAAGAAGTCCTGAGTTGTAAATGTAAACAGAGTAACAATAACAATGCCTCGTGGCTCTAAACTGTTAAATGCTGAATACGGTTAGGGTGGGTTTGCAGGTTCAAGGGAAAAGTCATTGTGGGCTGGGGACTCTGCCTACCAGTTCCATTTCCCTAAGGTGGGCTCTGTCCCCAGGGCAGTTGGCTATCCCTCCCTTCTTTCTTTAGGTGCCCTAAATTAGTTTTAGGAAGTTAGCCTTTGAACTTGTAATTAAAAAAAGAGAGAAGAACTGAGAGGGAAGTGTAGCATGGAGAGTTAACGACACTGCCCAGCAGTATTTGTGACATGGATGTTCCGGACTTTTCCCCCCAAACAATGGACAGAACCTTCAATAAAGGGAAAAAACAGACATCCCTCAAAATAAGGAGCAGCACGAATTGCATGCAGAATGCCAGGCATGCTTCCACCCCAGGGCTTCTGCCCGGGCCCCGTGCTTAGTGTCTGTATTCAGATGTCACCTGTCGGAGTCGCTTCACCCCCTTCCCATGCCCGTCTCTCGTCCTCCTTTTGATTTCCTCTGAGCTGACCAGCTCTCCTGTGCTCACGCAGTTAAATTCCATGAAGACGCGCCGGCCTGCAGGATTGCTTTGCCGCTGTGCCCTTAGCACCCAGCCATGCCTGGCATGCAACAGAGGTGCAGCCAGCAGCCACTGGCTGGGTAAAAAACCCCAGACTGCCCCAGAAGCCCAGCGCCGGAATGGTGTTTTGCTTTAGCACTAAATTCTCCTCTGAACTGCTTGATATTTAGGACAAAAGCTTAAAGCAGACAAAAAAAATAGGTTTGTTATTCAACTTGGAGGTTTGTTATTCAACTTGGAATTGTGAATTTTGATATACTTTCTTAGCTTGCAAAAATTAGCTTTCCTGCAGTTGCACAAATGCATACGCTTATGTCAGAATATTTCTGATGATACTCTCCGTGCTAAGGTCTCCTCCTCTCAGGGTGTCTGTGTTTCCCTGTGGCTTGACTCTGTGCCTTGATTTCCCCGTCAGTGAAGAGTAATTGCAGCACAGTGATCCCAGTAACCCGGCAGTGCCAGGGCAGAGTAACATCTGACTGTTTGTTTTGCTGCTCTACTGAACCACATGAAAAGGATGTAGTGAATGCTGTCTTCCCTGTCTTACAAGAATTTTTTTTAAGTTTGAGAAGAGCAAATACGATGAGCTTCAACTATCAAGACTTCTGTGACCTTTATTGTTTCACTTTTGTTTTTCTTTTTTTTTGGTACCAGGAATCAATCCTGTGACCTTTTGAAGAAAAATCATATACTTAAAAACATACCATGACTTTTTTTCACTATTTTTTGAGTTTGTGCCACCTATGTAGTACCTTATTTAATATCATTTAAGGAAATAAACCGTTGTCTCTATGAAGCATTATATACTAGCATTGAAAATGCGTATTAAATGCGAGTTGGAATATTGCCTGGTTAAATGAAGGTTCTTATAAAAGGAGATGCTGAGTTCTTTGAAAGAAGAGAGGAATGCAGAATTTCACGTGGCTCAGTCTGTCCATTCGTGCCAGGATCTGAAGAGATGGCAGAGGACTGGGGGGCGGGGTTCTTGGTATTTCAGTTTGGACCTTAGCGGGTGACTCACACACACAGCCCTATCTTCTTGTAGTTGGCAAAGAAGTTTTTCCCCAGTTCACACTGAATGGGGCTGCAGCAGCCCTGCTTAGTGCCCCGATGGTGTCATAGGCAGCGTGCCCACGGTCCTGGGGAGGGGGAATCAGCAGATTGGAGCTCCTTGCCTCCATAGGTGTGGAGAGGCTGTTGTGCCCCAAGATGGAGTTACATTGGTGTACATTGCTGGGGTACACACATCCTTCGTCTGTGCGTGTGCAAAGTGCATTTCCAGCGACCTGTGTCAGAGCAGGGCTGCACCCAGTCCCAGCAATGGCTGAAGCTCTTGAAGTGCTGTGGTTTGTCCTTTCCTGCCTACCCCTAGGGACAGAGATGATCCGTTGCCTTTTTTGCGTTACAGGATTCCGTGGTCATTTCAGAAATTCTCCACAAGGATGTTTCCTTGGCGATCTTGATTTAGGTAGGGAAATATGTTACAGATCTGACATAATTCAGATCGCTCACTTGGCTGCAGAGGGGAGCTGAGCGTGCTGAAGGTCGCAGCTGTTGTGTCTTTCCCTGCTCTGCTTAAACACCCCAGGGGCTGGCAGATGCAGCAACAGGGAATGTGTACACCTGTCCAGTGAGTATTAATAGAGGCACAGGGCACATTTCTGCTACCACTTGTGAGCAAGACAGCTGCGAGAGGGTAGTGCCCTAAAGTGACTACTGCTCTGCTGGTCCTAGGATCAGAGACCCGTGGATGAAAGCAAACGGCTTTCTCTTAAACGCCAAGTCATCCAGTTCTTCCTGGGTCAAGGTGTAACCTTTTTACTTTTAAGCCTCAAACCACCTGAATATTTTTAGGAACCTTCTGATGCAATATGAAGTCTGAATGCTGTTGTCTTCACACAGGTGAAGTTACAAACCTGTCCTGCTGGGTGTGATTTTGGTACTCCCGAATGTGTGAAGAATGACTGTAAAACCGAAAGCTATTTTGAATTCACTCTACGAATTTTGAAAGTGAGAATTAAGGCAGTGTAAGAACCTATATTTTCGTACATTTGGGAGATGCAGGGCTAGTTGGCTTCCTGCCTTCCTGATTTACACTTTTATTTTCCTCTCATTTCTGTACGTCCTTTTGCTTCCCTAACTTCTTCCTTTTTCTGCCTCCTTGGCCATCTGATCCTCGTGGTGTTGGATTTGTGCACACAGAGGAACCCTCTGTGTGGTGCCGAGCCCTGGGGCCAAGCAGGTCCTGGTTGTCCTGCTACTGGGCTGTCACCCCACCTTTCCAGCTCTTGGATCTGAGGCTGCACAGAGAATCCTACATCAGCCTCAAAGATCTCCAGTAACCTCACAAGTCCCACTGACCTGCAGCGTCACCTGACACCTCTCCTGTGTGATTTTCTTCCTCCTGTAGTGAAGCTCTGCTTCTGTACTTGAAGGCTCTTTCTTATTCCTGATGGGAGAGACACAGAGAGACAGTCCTCAGAACTAGAATGCCCTGTTACTTAGTACGAGTTTGTGACAGGCAACACAGACAGGTAGCAGAGAGTGACCTCTCACCACTGGCTTCTGCGCTTACTAATCTACCATTTATGCACTTAAACATTCACTGGAGCCAAGGACACCCAGCCCCTGAGATACTGTGTAGGTGTGTTAATGCTGTCGAGGCGCTGTCTTACAGATTTGTAAGTATGTTTTCCAGATTTGTATTTTAAACAAGCTCTCCCCCTTTATATTTTTGGATCTCTTTGTCTCTTCTGCATTCTTTGTGCAAGGTTTTTATTAAACAGTTCTGGGATTCCAGCTAACATTTTATTAACACAGTACTGTCCTCCTATTATATTTAATTCAATAAAATATGACCGCCTTAATTTAGAAGACAACAAGCTTCTGCTAAGCTCATTTTGGATCTTTGGTGACAGTGTGGCAAATATTTAAATTGATAATATTTTTGGAGGGTGGGGCACTGGAGATTAATCCCAGAGGCTCAAACACGTGACCAAAGTGTGCTTGCTACAGCGATCCCTGTAACCTCTAAAGTCACAGTGGTCTCAAAACGTTTTTACCTCTTTTGTTCAAATGCACTTTGTCAGACTTTTAGATGATAAACTAAAATGAACCTTCTCAAATAAAGCTCTGTCCCAAAATAAAAATTCAGTGTCCATGGGAAAATAACATCATGTCTCATGCCTTCGAGGTCAGCTTTATCAGTTCTATTTCCTGCATCAGTGTTGGGATAATTGTACTTGAATTTGTGCATATCCAGTTAATAAGAACAGCCATTTATTGAGCATCTGTATTCTATGCCTTCTTATACATAATTTATTATTTAATTCTAATTTGCATGTGTGTTAAATATTTATTACATGGCTGGGGATGTAGCTCAGTGATAGATCACTTACCTAAAATGTGAAGGTTGTAGGTTCAATCACCAGCACTGAAAAAAAAATGACTGCATAACCAGCACTCCTATAGGTGCTGGCAGAGACGGAATTAAAATAGACCAAGGCCCTGGCTTTGCTAAGTTTGCGTGCCACACTCCAAAGGAAACAGAAGATAACATAAGTGAGTTACTGAATGTATAGATAATGAAGGTCAGGGCAAAAGCAAAAGGGGAAGGTGCTAGGGAACCCTAAAGAGAGCATTGCTCTGGACGCAGTTACCGTTTTGAAGGTGGGGTTGCTTTGAGGGGTTCCTTTTACCAGGTGATTTTCCATTGTGAATTTCAAAGTGGAGCGGGACAGACTGCACGGCTATTTAAGAGAACAATATCAAACAGTTTCAGAGGCAGGAGAGCCTTGGGGGGGGGGTTCTGGGTGGGCAGGGAGATGATGTGTGTGGCTGTGGCAGGGCCAGTGTGGGTGACAGAGGGTGACAGAAGGGGTGGACAAAGCTGGTTAGGCAGGGATGGAGGCCATCAAGGATTTGCATTTCTGAGTGAAATGGGAAAGGAGATGGAAGCGCTGAGCAGAGGAGCGGCCCTGTGTGGCCATGCTTGACGGGAAATTACCATCTTCTTGTGGAGAGTCCATCTCAGGGGTTGAGGGGAAGTCAAGGGCCAGTTAGAGGACTGTGGCAATATTCTTGAGGAGAAATGGCGCAGTGTAGACCTGGGTCCTGGGGGCTTGTGTGGTTGGGGCTGTCTGACTATGAACAGTGGTGTGGGAAGAGTGGGTGGGGAGGAGGAGGAGCCGGGAAGGCTGTTTAGGAACCTTCAGGAAGGGATGCTGTAGAAAGTCAGCACCTAGCTTCAGAAGAGTGCAGGGACAGCAGATACACAGGTGAGCGTAAGTGGCACTTGAAGCCTGGGGCCTTGGGGTGGTCGCCTTGGGCATGATCACGAAGAAGGAGGTTGGAGGGCTGACTGAACACAGCCATGAGTGAAATGTGGAGTCTGGGTCACACACAGGAATCAGCCCGGGCCAGTCAGGCGAGAGGACAGCAGAGTCGCAGTGCCGCTGACCCCGAAGTCAAACAATGACAGAGTTTTAAAAGGGACGGGCAGACCTTCTGTCTGTGATGCTGATGAGTTCCAGCAAGTTGAGGACTTGAAACTGACCAGCGGATTTCCCAACAAGGAAGTTACTGGTAGCTACCAACCTGCCTCTTTGCCTTGGCAACTGTGGGGGCTGACCGTCTGATCAGCATGCGTCCAGGAGAACGGAACAGGTCCAGTTTTGTTCCCTAGGTCGTGGTTACACCAGGACACTGAAGATGAGGGATTCAGTAATCTGCGCAGTCACAAAGCCAGGAAATGTCAAGAGTACGGTTTAAAGTCAGATCCATTTGGCTCGGAAATCCTTGGCCTTCTATAGTCTTTAAATTTATTATCTTCTGTGCAGGATCAGGCATTCCTTCTCTTTTCAGTTAATGTCTGTATTGCACAAAATTGCAACTCTTCCAATCCAAGAAAGAAATTTTGTGTTTTGAGGAACTCTGCTAACACTAACACTGCCCCATCACACTCCTTTAGCCCCATGTAGCCCTCTCTCCTGGGCAGTTCTAGCCAGACAACTCGCCCATAGCTCCCTGGAACTTAATGTCTCAAAACCAACCTCCACGTCCTTCCCCTCCTCCCCTATAATCCCAAGGTCCTGCTCCTCTTCTGGCATTTCCTGTTTCCGTCAGAGGCACCCAGGTCAGAAACGTGGGGCTTGCCACTGAGTCTTGCATTCCTTCCCTCCACCTTGTCTTTGCAAATGGACTCCGCTCCGGGCCGCTTCTCTACCTTCCTCCATTTCTGCTGCCCTTTCGCTGGCTCAGGCCATGACATTTCCCCTGGATTCCAGCAGTCACTTCCTCTTTGGTCCCAGTGCCCTGGTCTTGACTGCCTTGGGCCCATTTTCCGGACAGAGCCAGGTGTTCTTTGTGCAGTGCAAGTCTGTCCTTGGCACTCTCTCCCGAGTCTTTCCACGTCTGCCCCGGCCTGTAGAGTGTGCACTCGGTACCTGTTTGCACGTCCCTATGTGACCTGACTCCTCTCGTGTGCTTCTCTGAGCTTCGTCGTCTTCAAGCACCCCTCAAGCCCACAGCCACATTAAACTTTGTTTTCTTCTCTGAACTTTGCACGAGGCTCTTAATTACACCATTTTGGGTTTCGTAGCATGAATTTCTGTCTCACAGGAACCTTCTTTCTCTGCTGACGGCTCCAGCTCTCTGTCTCTTCAATACCTGTACCTTCCCTGAGTCCCAGCTCAGCCACTCTTCTGAAGGACCCTGACTCCCCATCCTGAATTAAGCCTCCTTGTGTTCCTGGGTAACCTTCTTTACCTGAGGTTTTTAGACAATACAAGAATCTTGCTGTAACAGTTTACTTATTTCGCCATGCTTAGTTTTCTCTTTCCTGCTGTGTGCTCCCATCACACGGTGAATTCAGTGATTATAAAGACCTTATTCAATGTATTTTCCTGATTATTTTCTGGCCCTTTGAGTGCTATAGACATGGAATAAGTCGCTGTGGAATGAACATATTTACCCTGTAAAAATGTGATACACCAAGGACTGTCCATAGCGTCACCGTGGATAGATGGTGATGCAGTCTAGGCTTGCTTGTCCTCCAAATGCTGGCCTGGCTCCCGACTGAGGCGCTGTGGGGTGGAAATACAACCTTTCAGAGGCAGAGCCAGGTAGAAGGAAGCAGAGTCTTCAGGGGTACGACCTGGAAGGAGCTGACTGTTCTGAAACTGACGAAGCCAGGATCAGGATAACCCTTTCCTCCTGCTAAGATGAGTACGCCGGGTGCTGCTGCATCTGAGTAACAGAAAGCTGCCTGACACAGATCGAGGTCTTTTAAAGCCTTTCCCCATTTTTGTTAGTCCACGAGTGCAGTACACAGCGTTCAGGGTCCTTGTGTGGAGTTGATCTGTGTTCCTGGCACGTCTTAATTCCTCTTCCCACCTCCTCTCTCTCTCCTCCCCTCCTCCTCCCCATCTGTTGATCCCCGCCCTTTGAGAAGGGTCTGTCTCACTCCATACTTCCTAGTGCCTCTTATTTTGCTCTTTCTTGTTTGAGTTTCTCATATAAGTGAAGCCACGTGATGCTGAAGGGTCTGTGTCTCATTTGATTCCTCTAACGTGGTGGTCTCCAGGTGAACCCTTAACCCGGGGATGCCGCGAGTTTACCTTCCTTTGTGGCACAGTATCACTCCACGGTGTGTGAACACCACGCTTTCTGTGTCCACCATCTGTTGACGGGTGTATAGGGTGCTGCCAAGATCTGGCTGTTGCGAACTGTGAGTGTGGTTGTTTAGAATGAAGTCTCCACCTCTCCGTTCTCTTGCTTAAAAACCTGGGAGGCCTCCTATTGCTGCACATGAAGATCTCATTCCCAGGTGCCTGGGACTTGCCCCCTGCCGTCCCCATCAGTCCCCTCTGTCACCTGGCCGCCTCCTCTCCAGCTGTGGTCCCCTTCCCATGGTCAGGTGCTCCTTGGCCTTCAGATCTTGCTCTCCAGCCCGCTTCATTACTGTTGTCCCTGGCATCCTGTGGTCACAGGCAGAGTGGTCACAGCCTGCCCAGGTTGCTGGGGAAGGGATGTTGACCTCAGCTTCTTGGGCATGTGTGCCTCGAAAGATTGGGAGCCCTGCATTGAACCTACTGCGCTGTCAGACAGAGCTCACGGCCGACGTGACCTTCGGTAGCAAAGCTTTGAAGCCTGAGTTTTAGTCTGGCTGTAAAATATGTTTTATGCCTTGTCAGACTTTTAGTTAAATATTTCCAGCTCATATCTTTGTATTGCTTAATATACTTTAGAGTTGTGGTTTTTGGGCTTGCCTTTGAATAATTTAATAGGTATTCACTACTTCCTTTTAAGCCAAGTGTATAGAGAAGCTATTCTCTTTAAAAACGGTGTTTTAGATTCTGTCATTGTGACTGAAACATGTAAAGGTCAGGGTCAGCTTCTGATTATTTGGATTAATTAGCTCTGCTTAAAATTATTCTGCATAGTATGATTTCCTTTCTGTTATATCTGAATTTCACTGGTGGTTGAACTATTACTTGAAAAATTTAAGAGTGTCTTTTAGGATTAAAGAAGAGTTAATGTAATAGATTTTTTTGCAGGGCAGTCATGGGCTATACAGAAGTAGTGTTATATTTAATGACACTGTCAGATTAACCATTTTAGTTCATCTTTATGAAAGATTGGTCCGCTGTTGGATTTTCGCTGTGGACTCCTTGTGTGGAAGATTTTATTGTTTGAGTAATGCCTTCCTAAACGGGTAGCTGTTACATTTCCAGAATCACATATGTTGCACTCCAAGTTGGTCCCTGGCTGGTAGCCTGCGCACCCTGACATAGAGTGGCTGTCTGACTTTCACGATGTGGCCTCTTTTTTGTTTTTTTTCGTAGTTCAGGTAACTAAATTCGGGGCTTATTCATTCATGTGAATGACTAATCCCTTTTTAAATCTTCCTAAGCTATTTGCCTCCATAATATTCTCCACTGTAAGATTCAGGAGGTAATTACAGGCCACCTCACAAATTACTTCCCTTTGTGCGGGGTTCGTTCATGCCCATTTCCTCACGTGACCTCCGTACCCCTTGTTCACGAGGCTCATTAGTTCCGAGTTGCGCGTGGCAAGTTCATACACCATGCTTTTCCTGCTGGGTTGCTTAACACCTTAGGACAGCAGGGAAAATGAACCGGTTTCCCATGAGCCCGTTCCCTGGCGTCCGGAACGTGGTTAATTATTAGTTGATGTCTGTCTAGGCAGAGCTGGTGGGTAAAACCAGAAGCAACTTGGATGTGGTCACCTCGAGCTGCCCATACCTTTTCCGTGTGGATGTCTGGCCTGGGTGGGAAGGTGGATTTTACCGTCCAACAAGAGGTGCCCTTGTGGGGACCCCTGTTCTTTCTTACCTAGTTCTGCAGGTAATTGTTATTCCCATCTCTGTGCTATTATTTTTCCTCCTCAGGATTGTTTCTGAAAAAAGGATGAGTGTGTGTTGCTGCAGGAAAATGTGAGCACCTTGAGACCATCATGGGAAGGGAAATCAGTCAGACAGAAGTTTAAATGTCACATGGTGTCTCTCATAGGAGGAACCCAAAGTATAAACAAAGAGCAAACTAAAAGTTAGATCATAGGACAGAGGCACAGAGAGCTTTTGTAAGGAAAATGGACCGACAGATGGAGGCAGGCGAGAAGGCGGTGAAGGAGATGAAAGGAGCATGAAAGTGTGCTATGCACACGGACCAGCTCCTCCCGAGGGTGGTGTTCACCATGCTGTGCAAACACGCACTGAGAAAAGATAAAAATCGGAAAGGAAAAGCAAGGTTGTTCCTGAAATAAATACTTAAAAGTAGCAGGTTATAAAAAATAGAGAAAGTAATACTCTGTGTATCATGTGTGTTAGTGCCTTAGGTTAAAATTATATATGTGGAGGATTTAGCTCAGCAGTGGAAGCACCTGCCTGGAAAGTGGTGGTCCTGAGTTCGATCCCCAGTACCTAAATAAATAAATAAATAAATAAAATAAAATTATATATATGTACATGTATGCTCACATACACACACAAGTACAAATAGCCAGTTTACCTGCCTGTCAACTTGCAGAGTTACTTATGTCACAAGAAGAATACCACTTATTTATATGTTTCAGATATAGTTTTGATCAACCAAAATACATAATTGTTGGGTCTACCTGCTACTTTTCTGCATAGAAGGAATGATTGGTAAAGAAAATACTACTGAAAGGGTAGTACTTTTAACATTTTTTTAAGGCTTTTCTTATATTTGTTTTTAGGATTTTTTTTGGAGGGGGGAACAGATCGGTCTAGTTTTTCTCTTTAAAAACCAGTAACATGTCTACAGACTTCAAAAATTTGGAAATAGAATTTTTTTCCTCCTGAAAAATCACCCAAAGGAAGAACTTCAAAGTGATTCACCTATTTGTTTAAAAATTTAAAATCATAGTTCTTTCTGTTTTGTTGCAAGAACAGTTGGTTATCATCAGAGAGGAGAGAGAGCTACTGGTTGCATGTAGCAACGAGTTTTGCATAACTGATAGATGACACACGAGAAGTGAAGGATAATAATTGAGCAAGTGCAGGCTGCAGGGCGCTGCTGTGCAGCTGCCCGATCAGTTCCAGCAGTTTTTAGCAGTGTCAGTGTAAATGGTACAGAAGCCCGGGGCTCTGAAGAACTGAGCAAAAATTTTCACAATGAATGAAGCCAGTTTTAATGACATTGCTTTTACAATGATCACTTGTTGCCAAACCTCCTTCTGTCATTAATGAATAAAGTTTTAACTAAAAAAGCAAAAATATGTCCTGCACTTTTGGATGGCTTCCGTCAGTGCCAGTTGGCTTGTTACAATCCCAGGGGTTGGGCGGAGTCTGCTGGTTTGTTCAGGATGCTGAGGAGGCTGAGGTCAAACAGGCCGCCTCCCCACAGACTGCTGAGCTGAGGCTGAGCTGTCCATGTCCCCGCACAGTCCTGTCATCTGACGTGACTACCGCATGTCCTGAGCTCACAGGAGTGAGGTCCTCACCAAAGAAGCAGGTTGGGGGTTTTGTTGGAGACAAGAAGCGCAGCCCCTGGGTCTCAGGGAGGGGTCCCAAGTGAGCGGCAGCATGGCCCCTCCTTCCAGAGCTAACTATGAGCAAGACAGCGCAGGACTTGCTCGGGTGTCAGGCGGCTCTGTGCATTTAAAGTGACCAGTTGGAACTCAGGCTTCTGACCCAGCTTTTTAACCTGTAAGTGTTTAAAGGAAATGCGGATTTTAGAGAAGACCTGGTTATTTTGCATGTTGGATCCCTCAGCATTTAGCGTCTTACTAGGCAGAGAGCCTGTCCCACGGCACCTGGGGAGGTTTATCCTCGGTCCCAAGTCCCTGTTCACTGTCAGTTCTTGTTTCAGTTTCCATCATTTCAGCTGGTCACCCTTCTCCGAGGTGCTGCCCTGCTCCTATGCTAACTAAACTGTTCTTCACAGCGTGAGGTAGAGGAATTACTGTTAGTGTTGTTACATCATCTCCAACACCAACAGGGGGAACCCATGTTGAAGTGAAACTCAGGAGCTGCAGGGTTTTTGACATAAAGAAATCATTTCCTCCCCTGGCCACACTTTTTCTTCTTTCATCATAGACAGGGCTTAGAGAATTTTTTCTTTAGCATGCTCCTCTTAGTTACGTTCTCATTCCTGAGACAAAACACCCCAAACCCACAAGTGAAACCAAGAAAGTATATTTTATAGCCCACAGTTTGTAGAGGTTTCAGTTCATCATTAGCTGGCTCCTTGGCAGGGTGACAAGGTAGAGGGGACAGCGCAGGAGAAACAGTGCATGACAGGGCACGCAGAGGCAGCAAGCAAGCAGCAGCGAACCTTCCTTTTCCTTTTATCCCATCCAGGCTACAGGCCTGTTGGGTGGTACCAGGATGGGGTGCCTGGGGCACCCAGAATGAGGTTCCCATTACCTACACCCAGAACTATAGTAACTCTATAGTGGACTGACTGAGCACCAGCATCACACCTTTAATCCTCCTTCGCACACCCTAGATCCAGTCAGCTCTGAAAAGCCTCTTAGGAGTGCCTGAGGCTTTGGGGGACATCTAGATAGAAACCATGACATACTATACAAACCCTAAGTAGTTGGTTTAAGGGCCTTAGCGAGGACACAGAGCTACTCTTAGTCTATTAAAAATATTTACTGAGTACAAAATATTTGCTCAGCATTATGCTAATCAATAAGAAAAGAGACCGTGTCTTTACATCACAGCCCATGATCCATCTTCTTAGAAAGTTGATGAATTCAGGAGGTAAATGGGCAAGCTCTCCAGGCAGAGATTAAGCGATAAGGTGTAACTAGATGATACCTTGCTGATTGTGGATTTAAGTGGTTCTAGGCTGAAAAACAAAACGTGTTTATAGGAATAGGAAAGGAAGTTGGCTTTCATCTGAAAACCAAAAGTGATACCAGGCTGAAAAGAAAAAAACCCATGTTTATAGGAGTAGAGTAGGGACTTGGCCTTTATCTGAAAAGCAGAAAAGGGGAGGTAGGAGAGGGTTGGAAGATGGGCGGTTCTGTGAGTGAGTGGGTGAGCTGGCGCACACATACACTTGGGGAAACAGAGAAAGGCAAGGTTGTGGACGTGTTAGGAGAAAGCTCAGAGTGGGGGGTGCAGGAGGGAACAGGCCAGCGCCACTTCGAAAAAGCAGAGCCTGCAGGAGGAGGATCTGGGGTGCAAAGCCGAGCTCCACAGGTAGGTAGCGTCCAGCGTGGGTGCAGGCACAGAGCAGTCACGGAGCCCGTGTGGCTTGGACCAGATTGGCTTGGACCATGGTTTGTTCCACTTGCCATGGGAAGACCCTGGACTGGATGGAGTTGTGAAATGAACCTCAGTTCTGTTGTTGCCCTGGGTGATGTGGTCCTGATTGGATTTCTGGGTTCTTGGGTACAGCAACCAAAATATTAGACATGACATGCAAAGGCCAGGAGAATGCACAGCAATTTTCACTGGGCTCAGAGTGAACGGGCTTGTGCAGACAGTGAGGAGATATGGCCAGAACCCTAAAGGCGTTGGGTTAAAGGATTTAAAATTTGCACCAGGTCTAGGGCATTTCCTACTGGATCTTCCAGAATGTGATTGACAGAGTGATTGACGGTGCGTGTCTTTTCCCATAATTCACTCTCATATTATATGCAGTAGATGCAGTGCATATGCATGAACCTTCAATGAGCTTGAAGTGAAGAGAGATCCCTGTAGGTCATGCAGGAGAATCTGCCATGCACGCACTGGGCCTGGTTTGGGACTTTGGAACTGTGCAAGGTGGGGTCAGGGTTGCTTGTCTTTCTCTTTTCTACCTCTGGGAGATGGGGCTGTTGAGTCTAGGGTGGTGTTTGTTTTTTAAAAATTTTTTCCTTGCACGGATGCTTTGTAAAATGCTTTCACCAAAAACAACAACAACAACAGCCACAACTGTGAAATATTTTTGGAAAAATGTCTATAGTTGTTATATTATGCTCAGAACCAGTTTATTAAAGCAAATTAACCATTGTTTTGCTTTGGCATGTGCTCTTTTTTGGTCTTTCCCCAGTTTGATGCTCAGCAATTTGTCTTGTTCCTGGAGCAAAACAAAGAGGAACTTGTGCCCTCCCTCTCTCTTAGATAGCAGGCGTCTCCCAGGCAACGCCCTTTACTTCCCAGAGGGTGTTACTAGAATTTTTTTCTAATTCTATTTAATGCTACTCCTTACTTTTTTGAACTGCTTCTGTAAGTCACTTGCTTCCTCCCTCCAGCCCTATTTAATTACACCTACGCCTCTTCCCCTTCTAACTCCCCTTTGTTAGCAGTTTTCTTTTCTGGTCTAAGTTCCACTTCCTCTGCTTTTCATGGCAAAGGCCCTGGGGTCCTGGCTGAACTGTGCAGTGGATGTTTTCCTTTGATTGTGGCTGCCCTTGTCTGTGTTTCTGGTAAGAGTACAGAGATAACGGAACTGCTGCAACAAAGACCAGCTTGTTGACTATGTGACATAACTAGGTTGCTTCTCCTTCTAAACTTTTGCAGTCTGGAAGTGTTTCCTCTGATGATATTCTTCTTCTTTCTTGATTTCTATTTTATCAGTCCATGTCTGCATTCCATTCATTGTGGGGAGTCGGTGGATGCCTATAACACACCCCCATTCTGTTTCTCCTATTTACATTCTTTACTGATGATAAAACTAGCATTATTTCAGATAAAGGTAATGTCAATATGATTTTTTTTAATTTATGAGAAAACCTCACATGTTCATTTGTAACATGGATTTGTTCTTCCATGGGGCTGCCTAGATTTTAGAAGGACGTAAACATATATTTGGTTTCGTTTGTTTTCTATTCTTATAGCCCTTGCCACTTGATAAAAGTATTTTAAGTAGGAGCAATGTTTAAAAGATTTGAAATATTTTCAGATTAGATGTTGTAATCAATCACATATACTGGGTAGGGTCTAAGAATACATTAATGTCTTAAATATTTATGAAATACTTTGTGAAAAAATAATTTAAACATTTGACTTAACATTTTATGTTGCAGGCATTCATTATATTTGCACTATCTCCTTTTAGGGAGTTTAACTATTTGGAAGTATTTTAACTATCTTTCCCCAATATTAATCCCCCTGTCAAGAAACAGCTCATCTTAAAGTGAAATCCGAGTTTGCACAAAATGCCTTCATAACTATGAATGGATTTAACTTTTGGCTCTCAATAGTTTAGCATTTTTCTTCAAAAGTGAATTTTTTATTGCAAAATACAAGACATTTCATAAGTAATACAGAGATTTTTAAAAAATTTATCATTCTGTAGATACAGTGCTTTAATATGTCTTATAGCAAAAATATGGTCATGGATAACTTATATTGGGGGGAGATGCCATGGCCTAAAAACGTTTTGATGCGTTCCATCAAAAAATATTTCTCTATTATATTTTGATTAAGTAACACATTTTACATAGTAATTTACAACCATTATCATCTTATAGATTGTTTACCAGTAGTATTAACA
The DNA here is from genome assembly GCA_004027295.1 of Dolichotis patagonum. Lineage (NCBI taxonomy): Eukaryota > Metazoa > Chordata > Mammalia > Rodentia > Caviidae > Dolichotis > Dolichotis patagonum. The sequence continues at coordinate 51,311 of PVJX010006699.1, forward strand.
TGATGCTGCATTACATCCTACATTTAAACAAATTAAACAATTGTCTTACCTACATATCCACCTTCTGAAGGCTTTTCATTTCTCTGTGAGCTGCAGGTGCTTGTCTCCCACTGATCTTTGGTGCACCACTGATACATTTATATTGAGAAAGCCTCAAATGTTCATGGCCTTATGGTATGTGGAAGTAATTTGCTTAGTTCCCCACTGTAAGAGTAGAGATGGTTTTGCATTATTCACATGCCACCTTTGAAAAAGATTGGAGAATTGCTAAAGGAAGTCATACATCTTTCCCTGGCTGGCAAATTTGCTGTTGGTTCATGGAAAGATGAAAACAGGAAAGGAACAGTTTGAACAAGCATAGCAAAAGGTCTGCCTTGTGGACTAGTTTGTTTCAAGGAAAGAAGGAAACAACACTTCCATGTAAGTGGTCCCCCTTGTCTGTGAGAGATTCTTCTAAGACTTTCACTGATGTCCAAAGCTGCAGATAGTACTGAGCTCTGTGCTTTAACTTTCTGCAATAAAGTTTAATTAATGAATTAGGCACAGTATAATTAACAACAGTGACAGTATCAAACAGCTTTAACAATATACCATAATTATAATTATGTGACTATAATCTCCGACTCAATTTGTTTTACCACACTGTGCTCACTCTTCTTGTGATAATGATGTGAGATGACTCGTTGTCTGTGAGATACCACAGGTGAAGGATATAGGTAGGCATTGTGACCAGGATTGGGCTTCTGTAAGACTGCTGTGTGGATACAAGCACTCTGACCCCTTCTGGTTGATCTTATAACAGAGAAGGCTGCTTAGTAACTGGCAGTTAGGAGTGTGTAGATAGTGGTTGTGCTAGTTCAGATGATTATTCATGTTCCAGAAAAGACAGAACAAGATGGCATTGCTCAAAACAGTGCACCACATGAATTGTTCATTTCCAGAATCTTCCATATGATATTTTCTGACTACGGGTGACTCAGTAATTGCAACTGTGGAATGAAAAGCCGTGGGTAAGAGGAGACTACTATATCTCCTTATCAGTACCCCCTGAAAGGGGAATTCTCAGTTTGGGAGTTGATGAGTTCATGGATTGTCTTCAGAAGGATTATAAATACCCGGAAATCTTTTGCAGAATCTATTTTCCTTTGTGATTATAACATTTGTTATTACAGTTTTGGACCAAAGGTATCTATGTCATCTTGTAAGGTGGAAACAATCAAATACTGTGGATTATTTGGGTTTTATGGTGTACACAGTGTAGTTTAATAGAATGTTTAGTTCATTTCATATACTGAGAAGGCCATAAAATGAGAATAAGGTGGTAGATGAATATTGCTGAAACAAAAATAAACTTAGATCCTAAAGGAAAGGATTTATGTCCTAAAGCCTTTTATCTAGGTGTCCCCCTAAAGCCTGCTGTGCTCATAGGTGGGGCTTTTCCAGAGGTGGCTGGATCTAGGATGTGTAAATACGCTTAAGGGTGTGTGATAACTATACTGGTTCACTGATTGGTCTGTTGTGGTTCTGAGTGACAGGTAATGGGAATGCTTTAGTCTGGATGGAATGAAAGGGAGAGAAAAGGGAAGGCTGGTGCCTTCTTGACTGCGCTGTGTGGACTGTTTCTCTGCTGCGATGCCCCTCTGCCCTGCCACTCGGCCTTGGGCCAGCCAACTGCAAACTGAACCCTCTGCAAACTGAGTTAGAATGAGACTTTCCTCCTTTCACTTTGGGTATTGGGTATTTTGTCTCAGCAGCAAGAATGCAACTAAGACGAGAACTTCAAATTACCTACAGACAGATTTCTGTGTAATTGGAGCTACTTGTGTCTAGTCCTATCTTTATGTGGATGGAGATCACTAACCAGGAATGCTGAAACTAATTTGGGTCACTTTATCCATCTTCTATGATGATCCTGACTTTTTTTCCGTACCAGGGATCGAAATCACAACTGTGCACTTTTCAGCAAGCCAGTACGCTGCTGAGCTAAATCCCCAGCCTTTTTTTCTGTTTCTTTTGATGAGGCATACAGAGATTTATTAGGCAGAATTTTAAAAGTACACACTCCAAGAAACAGAATGCAAGCCCACATAAAGGAGATAAGCTTTTTATAACCTGGCACTGGGAATATATGTACCTATTCGAGTGTAGAAATCTGTGGAATTCGTGAATCTGTAGAAAGTTTGAGCTGGTTTTACAGGGCAAAAGTGATGGTGTGCTCAGGTAAAAATATAATGGCTTATTTTACATGCGAAAGGACAGCCAATTTCATAGGAGAAAGCCACGGTCCATATGTTGTGTTTTTTATTTTTTAGGCTAGGTGGCCTAAGATGTTTTGCCTAAAAACAGTTATTTTGAAACCTTTGAGTCCGTTTCTCTATCTTCCATTCTGTCCTTTGTTTTATCAACTAAGCTAAATTGTCGTCCTGAAGTATCTTTTAAGGCATTCTGGGTGTGATGGTCCTAGAAGAAAGGAAGCCTAAATGGGCCGGGAGTGTAGATGTAGACAACTGTGGGTCACTCTGTGTCCTGATGCTGCAGCGTTGAAAGTACAGTCTTTAACTCACAATTTTCTTTGTCTCTTGTCTATCTTTATTTCTTATTTCTTGTCTCCTACCTGGTCCTTCCTGCTGAGGTTTTGGTCCCTCATTTTAAAGTGACACTGAGGTCTGTCTCCTTAGGGCTGCTTCAGGCTGGACGGGGCACCAACCTTACCTCCGCAGGAGTCAGATACCTTCCTCTGACTGATGAAGGAGACAAAGAAAGATGAGTTTTGTAACTTAGAGATGCCACCATACTTTGATAGTCTGGGAAAGAAGATAAGAATGTTAGCAAATCTTTGACTTTTAAACTTCAGTTTATAACTATGTTAAAAACCAAAGGGACAAAAATTAATAGTAGATGACTGGAAAATAGTAGCTCCAAAAAGTATAAGAAGTCAGATAGAATTAGGTGGCATGAGCCTTTTGCTTTAAAATTAACCTCTATTTGTCCAGAGATATTAACCTAACTGTACCTGGAAGATCCTCCTGTTTTTTTCAATAAGAAAGCCAATGTTCTATGTTACAACAATGGACGAGGAATGCAAAAACTAAAAACATCTACTATTTCTTATGACCAGCGAACCATTACAGATTCTTACTGTTGGGGTCAGGCCCTGCATCTGGCTTCTGTTTTTGAGTACCTGAAGGAAGACCTTTTGTAGTGACTGGCTCTAGCTAATATAAACATGTAAACTCTGAAATAAATACCAGAAGGTTAATGTATACCATAAGCTAGCAGAGCTAGCTAGAATATTTATATTGACAGTTTTATCCTCTGGGGTCTCCTGTACTAAAAGCCATATCTTTACTTGAGGGGCCCTTAAGGGTACCTTGGACTAACAGAAGGACTCTAACTAGGAGAGACTGAGCAGCAAGTAAGGCTGGGAATCGCGAGCTCATGGTTATAGATTAAAATGTTGTTGGTGTAGCCGGGGACTGCCAGGAACAACTAGTGCAATGTTTGTTGCCTCCTTTTATATATAGCCTAGCTCTGTTTTTATATTACTGTTATTAATTCCATTTTTAATTATAATTTCCTGTGGGGAGTTTATACTAAGTGATGATCAAAATCAATCAATCTCTATCAGTCTGTCTGTCTAATACTCAACAAAGTCAGGGGCTCTTCCTCAGGGGCTATTTGTGAGACCATGTGATGAGCTCTTAGCGCCTCTGGTTTTTCCTCTACCCCTTGTGTCATTCTCCAGAATGAGTCCTAGTCTGACTTGACTGTACAGCTTTCCTTGAAAGCATGGCTACTTTCCTCTCTTTCCTCACCCTTCTTTCTGTACAGTGTATGTTGGTTGACTCCTGTCCTTTGCGGTCCGCTATATAACAGATAGAGACATTTTGCCCCATTACATATCAAGATGTGTCTCAGAGGTAAACATCTCAGTCTATTTGGGCTGTTGCAACAAGAATTCCTTAGAATGGGTAAATCAAACAGCAGAATGTGTAACTTGGAATTCTGGAGACCGGGAAGCCCGAGATGAAGACACTGGAGGTTAGGTATCTGCGTGGGCTCCTTCCTCCTGGCTGGTGACCTGCATGCACCCTCAGATAGAGGAGGAGGCAGCTGGTGCCCCCTGAGCGCGTTCACAAAGGCAGTGATGCGTCCCGCGTGTGCCGGCTTAGTCACCTCTCAGCGAGCCTGGTGCTTAATGCCGTCGCCGAGGGAGCTGGGTTTCAGCGTGATCTTTAGGGAGAAGCAAACATTTTAACCACAGCAGTAAGTTAAGCACAATAGAACAGTATTTTAAACAGATGTAGTTAAGTTAAGTGCTTGGGACCAGACTGTTTGTGATTTTAGAGTGTTCAAAACATCTTGTGCAGAAGAAGAAAATGTAGCCTTTAGGAGTTGATTCGGGCAGGAGGGCTTTTCCCTGGTGAATGGGATTGGTGTCCCCTGCAGAGAGGCTCAAGGGAGTTTCTGCCACCTGAGGGCACTTAGTGCCACCTGGGGCAAACGGGTCCTCACCAAATGCTGAGTCTGGTGGTTCTGTCACCAGGCTCTGGAAGTATGAAAAGAAAATGTCAGTTGTTTATAATTGGTAACGTCCTCTGGGTTTTCATGAAAATACTTCAGCCATAGCGTCTGTCTTTGACCCTTCCTCTAATTTTCCTCAGGTTTTGCTTCTATGTATTTGGATTATTACATGAAATTCTGTCTCCATGCTGGTAATTGTGCTTGGTCACTTAGAGGTTTGAAAGTCCAGATGAAGGGGCTGGGGATTTAGCTCAGCGGCATAAGCGCCTGCCTTGCAAGCAGGCAGTCGTGAGTTCGATCCCTGGTACCGATAAAAAAAAAAAAAAAAGAAGAAAGTCCAGATGAAACCAGTCATTGGTGCAGTAGCTTACCGACAGAATAGTAACTTTCTAACATCTACCCCGTCTCTGTCCTATGTCAGGGGTTGGCGAATGTATGGTGAAAAAGGCCAGATGGTAAATATCGTAGGTTTTGCAGCCTAAGAAACAAAATCAGGAATATTATGTAGGCACTTACAATGTTATAAGAGAAAAAACATAATAAATTTGCACATATTTTTATCAACAAAACTAAAAATATAGTAATAATCCTAACAGAACATTTTTTAAATTTATAATGCATATAACAGTAATAAAATTCTTTCTTTGGAGATAACATTTTGCTTGATTAAAATAGTTATTATCCTCAAACATTACTATTAGTGCTTGATTAGTGTTTAGTTATTACCCTCAGTATTTATTGCAAATATTTATCCTACTGGTCGTCATCTAGGTTTTATATATTTGATCCTTGAGATATATACCCTTTCTTGCAGGTAGTGCCAAATGCCGATATGAACCCTCTGGTTTGTGTGCACATTCGTAATTGCAAAGCTCTTCGTAGACCATTGTCAACTACCTTGTAAACTAAACAAAATCCTTTGCTGTCTAACTCAGCAGCAAAGTACTCTGCATCCCTCTGTGCCTTTAAAGTCTGACACTTACAGTCCATCTACCTGCGTTTTCTGACATGTATTGACCAAGAAACAAGCAGACCCTGGTGTCCCAGGGAGGCTGTAGCGTGGTGCTTGCGATGTTGTCACATCGTAATCGTGTCACTGTGATGACTGATGGGAAGCACTTGGTACGTGGCCTGTGACTCAGTCACAGCTCCGCCCGGCCGACGCGGATGGTGCACAAAGGCTGATCACGGCCGTTTTCCAGCGAAGCTCTGTGTGCGGCCTCTGAACTAGGGATTGCATGTGACTTTCGTGTACCCTGAAATAGTCTCTTGAGTTTTCTTTTCTGCCACTGAGAAGTCACTCTTAGGGCATTGGCTGCACAAAGCTGGATTTTGCCATATGCGTTATGGATCTCTGTCTTAGATCAGTGGGTTTTTCTCTTTATTGGATCTTTCCAGTGGCATGAAAATCAGCTGTTATTACTCTTCTTCTTTAAAAAGGAAAAAGAATAACCAAAGCTCTTCCTGTGGTGTTTCCCCCGCTGTGGCCACTGTGCCTGTCCTCTGCTGTCCTTACAGAGGCAGCGGTAGGTCCTCTGGTCCTTCTCTGCCGTCAGGTGAACCTCCTCGTGTTAAGCCTTTTCTATTTCCACTGTCACTATGTAAGGATCACCACGGACCTTTGTGTGACTTAATCCCATGGCCATGAATTTTGTTCTTAAATCACTGAATTTTTCAAACTTTTAACAAAACTCCTCATTCTCTCCCTTGAAGTACTTTGTTCATGTGACTTCAAGGATTCCGTGGTGTCTCGCTTCTGTCTTCACACTGGATATTTGTTTCCTTCTTCATTCATTCATTCACTCATGAAGTTCTGAGTTACTTCTTCACTTTTGGTTTAACTCTCTCTTCAGTGCCTGTGCCCTGGACAGGGGCTGATGCTCACTGCTCCTGTGACCTCACTCTGTTCAGTTTCTGGGAAGTGTTCTGGCAGATTTTCTGATGTTTCTCTCCAGCGCATGCTGCTGCAGTGACCGGCAGGCACGATCCCCGCCGGATGTGTCACAGAGGTTTCAGTTTCCTGCTTAGCCTGCCCTCCGCGTGGCTGTCACCCTTTCAGGGGACCAGCGCACCTTTTTCCTGGCTGCTTAGCGCACATCCTCGGCGCCCACTCTGGCCGGGCCTGTTCCTGGGTGCCACATTGCCGTGTTTCGAACTCCATCCTTACGATACATGGGACTGAGCCCTTCTCACTCTTTGGGTCGCTACCACTCTGAACCAAGCCAGCATTGTTTCTCCCGGATGTCCAGCAGCGGAATCCTGCCTGCGCCTGGAGCTTGCAGAGTCACCTGTGAAGTCAGAGGAGTCGCTGAGAACTCTGCGTTCCCGTGCGTTACTGGTTTGTCGTGGCTCTGCGGGGTAAATGTAGGAGGTCGCGCAGTGGCTGATCTGGGCAGCTCCATGGTCGCTTCTGCTTCTGTCTGTGGCCGCATCTCATGTGACCTCTGCCGTGGCTCACTCAGAGCAGGCTCCTCCGAGGCCTCTGTCTGTGGCGGGGTGGGTGTTTTCTCCGCCCTGGACTTCTGTGGTGGCTCCTGGCTGCCTCTGCCACCCGCTCTGAGCAGCCCCTGCACAGAGGTCACCAGTTCATTCTCAGAACAGCAACTTCACCCACTTCTCATCTGCCCCGTCTTCCTGTAACATTCGTGTCTTCCCATAATTTTGTGTTTTACTTCCTATATTCATTTTCATTGTCATTCTCTCCCTTCAAGACTATTTAAGTCACGAGGACAAGGTTTTTCACATGTTTTGCTCCCTGACAAAGCCTGAATGCCAGCTGCATAGTATGTACTTAACAGATAATTCTTATAAAGAAAAAAATGGTGTCATGAGTAAAGTTTTGTGAGCCATTTTTTGTATATCTAGAATTGTCAGGTTTTCAGGGCTGGAAGGGATTTTGTATTGTAGTGTCTTAAACCTGCACTCTGAGCCCCATGGTGCTATTTAAATATAGAGTAAAATTAATAACAGTTAAAATTAACAACGCAGTTCCTCAGTAGTGACGGCAGCGGTTCAGGTGTTCGTGTCTGGTGGCAACTGTGTGACAGCATCGGTGCAGAGTACCCCCATCCGACGGGGAGGTCCAGTGCTGAGCCCGTCCTGGCCCTTAGTCCAGGAGTTCCGCCCCACACGGACGCCTGGGAAGAGTGATGTGAAAATATGGTGAATATTTACATTTTTAACACGTTTACTACAGTAAAAGGCACGCAGTCATTAAACCCTTCAAAATACTCCCTCTGCCTTCAGACAGCCTGACCTCGTCGTTCTTGCCCTGTCCTGAGGCGGTTCTGGAGTCTGCTTTCCTGAGAGCCTCTATGGTGCTGTCACAGCTACTTTGGTATCCTGAGTTGGTTCGGAACATTGCTTGGAAGAGACACAGCCGCGTGGTCCCGGATCCCATGAGTAAGGCAGGTGTCACACTGTCATCCCGCAGGCGGTGCTGGGCCACAGCGAGCACTGTTTCTTTGACCACGCCTGCTAAAGCCACTCAGGAGAGGGGACTCCAGGGCTGCTGCAGAAGGTGGCAGGAAGGATGGGTGAGTGTGTCCAAAGCCAGGCGGAGTGTTTTGAAGGGGAAATTGGCAGCGGGTATTTTACTGTCACTGTTGTTTTGAATTTAAATAATCGTCATAAATTTGCACCATGCCCCATGTGTATAGCACTTGCAGTTACGTCCCTGGTGGGTTTAGGCTGCTGCACAGCAGGGCAGGGAGGTGGAGGCTGGCCTAGAGGGTTCTATAAAAGTCAACGAGGCCTCGGGAAGCTCTAAGCCCCCGGGGACTTAGGGAGAGGTGACGGGGCTGGGGGAGCACGTACCTGCCGGAGGGTGCTGCAGCTCAGCCGGTGGTGAAGGCGGCTCCTGGAGGCAGATGTGGGGACCTAAGCACTGGTGCAGAGCTTGGGCCTTTATCCTGGAGGCAGCAGGGAGCCATGGAGTCATAGAAACAGCATTTTGCATCTTAGAGAACAAATCACTGGTTGGACTTCGGAGAGAGGATTGGGAAGGGAAAGAGAGTCGTTACGGGAGGAGGAGGAATGAAAAGCAAATCTGGAAAAGAAGAAGAGTGTAACTTTAGAGTGCTAACATGGAGAAAAAGGGATGGGGTGTGTGTGTGTAGGTATGTATGTATATATAGTGTGTGGTGCATCTTTTCTTACAGAAATTTTAAATGTAATTTTTAAATGAGCAGAGTAATGTGATTCCCATCACACTAAATTGGAGAAAAAAGTTACTTCCTAGCACAAATTTAGGCAGATACAAAAGTTCTACAACCCACTTTTATGTGTCTCTCAGTTCTGTGCTGTGGGATGCCCGGGCTTTGGTCTGTACAGTGATGCTGGGGAGACGGTTGGCTGGTGTTACATTTCCAGTGGCGCTTTCATCCTTTCAGAAGTAAGAGTTGCACTTAATGAGCCATCACCTGACACTTGACCCCAAATTTTATGAGCTCCGTGGCTGATGGTTGGCAGCCTCAGAGATTTAGAACTCACTGTCTGAAAGAGATAGTTCTCAGGTGGTCAGGGGTATCCGACAAGAACATTCAGTGGTGCCAGAATAGAGGACTTTCTTTGGAATCCAGGCCACTCATGTTGTGCAAAATTAGGAGGCTGAGTATTCAGATATTATCTCAGGTAACTTATGGCCCCATCATACCGTACTGAAACAGGGTACCCCTGGTTCTTGACTATTTGTAAGCTGGACTAGAGAGGCTTGTCGGTTATTTGTACCATCACCTTGAGTCATAATACATGAAAGATCAGTCTACTTCCACTGGCTCTCCTGAATCGCTTTTAGAGTCGGGATTTTTGAAATAGCCTAACAGAAATGAGTGCACGTAACATATGCTCAGAGTTTTAGAAGCAGCACTAAAATGTTTGCGTACCACCTCTGTGCACATGAAATAACGCAACAGGTTCACTAAAGATTGCCGTGCTGCCTGTCCAGAACATGCCCTGTGCTTTCAGTGCCAGCTGATCAGCACCCTAGTTTTTATGGGTTGGTTATTCATGTAGTTTCACTATGAGTGTCTGCATCCATGCACAGTGTTGGTTAGGGTAAAGATGAAAACATACATGGTGTATCATTTATGGGAAGGTTGTTTTAGTCAAAGTTAAGTTTTGAAGATTTCACCCGGATTGAAGTACATGATGGCAGTTTGTTCATTCTTATTCCTGTTTGCTAGTTCATTGTGTACATATGCCTGCATTTGCTTTAGTTACCAGACCGTTGAAAACCATTTGAGCTGTGTCTGTTCCTTTTACTCTAAATTTTGTTTATTTAGGTGCATGTTTGCAGCCCCTCCTGATTGCACACACCACGGGGAGCTGGTACCTGTGCATAGCACATCTTAATTCTTTCCTCCTGCCCTTCCCTCCATCTGCTGCCCGCTCCCCTTCTGTGGAAGTTCTGTCTCATTGCTTGCTGTTTCTCTTGCATGCAGTCCCCGTGCACATTTTTATCCAGGAATGGGGCTGCTTCAGAAGGCTGCGCCTCCTCGATGTGCTTCGGTGTTGCCAAGTTGTTTTTCAGAGTAGACATGGCAGTTGATTTGTGTGTCATCGCTGACAGAAGCTCTTGTTTCTTCATAACCTCAAGGGTGCTTTGTCATATCTTACTTTAAGTGTTTGGCCAATATGAGAAAATGCATCTTAGTTTTACATATGTATTTCCATGACTTTTAAAGAAGTTGAGTTTTTTTGGTTGTTTTTGAAGATTATCGTTCATTTATCTTTTCTGTGTTTTGCTTTTTTCTGTCTTTAGCCAATTCTTTTTATTTCTTGGCCTGTCTCTTTATTGACTCATAAGAATTCTGCTTTTACACCCAAAATATTAATTATGCATTAGTGTAATATGTTCCTTTCCTGCTGAAGACATCTTGATGGTTTGCAGTGTCCTTTCCTATTATTCCTGTGATGTACCTTTTCGTACAGAGTGGGATGTTGTTGTTACTGGTTTGTGTTGGTGTCATGCTTGGGATGGCACCCAGAGGCTCATGCATGCTAAGCGTGGGTCCTGTCTGCCACTGTTTTGCTCCCCGCCCCTTCTGAAGTATTTGCATTTTCTTTAATCCATGGTAGCATGGAGTTCCGTCCCTGCTTTCCTGCTGGTATTGCTCACCAGAAGGCAAGACCTGTAATCAGGAGTCAGTCCAGGACTTGTGCAATCTGAATTGTATATGGTGTAGACATCGTGTTCAAGGCAAGAATTACCAAGTCATGAATACAGTGGTGCCTCAGTTCGCAAACTTAATTCTTTCCATGATTCTAGTCACAAACCAAGTTGGCTGAGAACCCAATCAAATGCAGTGCATTCTGTTTGCAACCAGAATCATGGAAAGAATTATGCTCGTGAAAGGAGGCATCACTGCATAGAATCAGGTACAAGAGGAAACCGCTAGATTGGGAAAATAAATCACGACACTAACAAACTTAAAAAGCTTCCAGATACTACAGCAATACAAATTTAGAATAAGATAACATTTTGATTAACTACCTTGTAAGCCTCACCTTACGTCTCTCTCTCTTGCTACTGCATGGTGTGACCACCTTTTATCTGTATGATAAAAATTTTGCTATGTCATTTTGAAAGCTAGACTGTACAGGTGCTCCTGGCTTTCCTCTGTGGTTAATTACTACATATTTCAGTATCGATAGTTGAGGTGCACTCAATAAAAGAGGTGCCTTCTCTCACAGTGGGGTTTGCAGCATCCTTGCAGGTTTCTGTCTTACAAACACTGACGCGCTGTTGAAGTCTACCTGCTTTTAGTTCTGTCAAAATAGTGCCTTTTGGTGGGGCGAGCTTTTCACTGTTACACCAAAAACAGCTTCTGTTTTGATCAGTTGTGAAGATCCTCGGTTTAAATTGTCCTTTGTTTGCTGGTTGGAGGATTTTTCTGCCGGGGAGTTTGTGCCCGTGTGCTCCTGACCTTGTTTCTCCTTCACCGCTCGCACACGCTGTGCCGCACTCCTTACCTGGGTCTGAGTCTTGCTGAGTCAGTACGGAAGGATGCAAGGCATGTGGGAAGTTTTCCCTGCCCTCGGCTCGCCCAGCCGTGACAGCAGAGCCAGGAGAGCCACCAGAACTCGGGCCTGTGTGTGTTCCCTGCTCTAGCTCTGCTTAGCGCCCTGGAAGCGGCTTGCGCACTGGGGACCCTGCAGACCCAGGGAGGGGAGCAGTCAGCGCAAAAGTTGCAGGGGTTTTGATCAATTGCCAACCAAGTCTTGTTTCTGTGCCGGCATGTGACCAAATGGGTCCCTGGATGAAGTCTGCATGCCTGGAAATGCTGACGTTGGTGCACGGCGGGCCTGTGTCTTGTGGGTGCCCTCCCTCCACAGCCCTGAACTCTGTGGCCTTTGCTCCCTTCCTCTCCAGCCTCGTCACCCTTCGCTTCTCTGCGGGCTCACGCTCCAGGGCGTCACTTCGCTCTCCTCTGTACATTGTTTCTTCACTGTCTGTCTTCACTTTAGCTTTTCTGCCTCCTCAGCGTCCTGTGACTTCCTCGGTCTCGTGGCTTCTGCTGCTCTTCCTTGGAGATGGGGGGGGCTTCCGTACCCCGCCCTGCTCTGACCCCCACACCCCAGCACCCTTTCTCTGATGCTGAGCACGAGCTGCTCCTCAGCGACCCCAGCCTCAGCGGGTCCAGGCGCAAGCCCCGCGGTTCCCCAGCCCATCATCTCCTCCTCACAGGTCCTCCTGTCCAGTCCCATCACCTGGAACCCGCTGGCCCTTCTGCTCTCCACCCTGTGGATCCTGCCTTCATGTCGCTCCCCTCTGCCGCTGTGGGGTACGGATAATCGGGAGCCAGGACCATTGGTCCTGGTTTTCTCAAATATTCGTACAAACCCCAACTTGACCTAGATTTTCACTCTGCCCCTTCAGATGTGAGCTGCCCTGTCCCCGTGGAGCTCACTTTTGTCTTAATCATGATCCCACGAACTTTGAGGTGACCATTCGGCCACAGTGCCTAGAGGGTTACATTCTTATTTTGGTCCAGAACAATACCTGGTATGTACTAGGCACTGAATCAGTACATGTTGAGTGGACTCCTTCAAAAAAGTTTGTTTCGTTTTGGTTTTTCCTGTTGTTTTTGTTTTCAGCTATAGGTTGGGCAACCCTGATTGACGATCCAGACTTCAGATGGCTTCAGCATCTGCAGCTCTTGAGCACTGACTCCACGCTCATCAAGTTTCAGATTCGAGAGAGTAAATCTCAGATTTCAGGGTGAGGTGAGGGGTGCAGCCCAGGCAAGTGCTGTTCACCCCAAAAACTGAAATCTGTAACACTCCTGGTGCCGAGGCATTGAGAGGTGGGCCGGTCGCCCTGTGCAGGTGAATCCACTCATTTCTTCACACATGGTCTAGAAGCTGCCACAGCGGCGTGGCAGTCCGTGACCTCAGACACCTGATCATACGCAGAGGTGTAGATCCTGCTGTAAGTGCCAGGAGAAACGGGCTCCGTGTTGCAGCAGGGGAGGCCGAGCCTGCCAGCGCTTCCTAAGTCCAGGACTGTGTCATGCAGTCAGGTTCCGAGGCAGGTGGGCACTGGGCGCTTTCATTTTAAAGCTCCCCGAGAGGAATGTCATTCCATTTTTAGCCCCTTGTGACATCCACGGTCAACTGCAGATGCACGAGGAAGCTGGCGGGGATTCATGGCTTCCTCAGCTCTCGGGCCACCAGACGTCTTCTCCAGTATCACCGCCAGCTCTCTGTCCCGGGAGGACACGGAGGTGGACACTCCTCTCATCCCTCCCACTTCATATAAAGAAGAGCAAAAGCAAATGATCTTTGTGGGCTTTTGTTTTCAAGCTTTAAAATCGCCGAGGCACTGGTATGTTTAGTTTGGTATTGGTGAGAAAGCATTGTACTGTAGGTTACTAAGCTGCAACCTAGCTTTTGCCATAGTCTGACAGCATCACTCCAGGCCGGCCAGGTAGACACCTGTGCTGTGAAAATGAAGGAGATCCTGGTAGTGCTGCACTGGGCATCAGAGGGACTGATGGGTTGGAGCAGGCCTACTTAACAGTGAGAAATGTCCAGCCAGCTTTAAAGGAGAAAAGGTGTGGATCCCCAGTGGTGACAACAATACACAAAACACCCAGTTACGCTCTCCATATACTTTGTGCTTGATCTTCTTATATAATTATACAGCTGCAAAACTGAAACAAACTTAGAAAATACGTGTGGTCCCAAGACTGCTGCTCCACCTGTAACTTACCTGGAAACTTAGTATCAGTGAAGAGCAGTGACTGATTTTTTCATCCCGAAGCCGAGTCAGTTACAAATGAGTAACTTAACCGGTTGTTGCCCTTGGTCAGGTGATGACTCCGCTCTCGGGGTTTGTCTCCATTGCAGCCTGGAGAATCCCTGGATGGATGAGTGGTGGGGAACCCTTCAGAGGTGAGCGCCCACACCGCAAACCAAAACCCACTTCTTTATCACACGGTGCCCACACTGCAGGCCAGCCGGAAACAACTCACGTGCCGTAGGTTCGTGGCACCATCTTGGTTTATGCAGTGGGTTCCTGTCACACAGGACTTCACACCCTACAAGTACCTCTCCATTCCCCCTGTCCTGTCCGCAGCTGGTGGAAATCTTGTGACATCATGCCATCGTCTTGATCTTAAATGTTTTACACATTTAAGAATCTAGAAACTAAAATATCTGGAAACTAAGGATATGTCCTGTTTAAATGGTGTCAAGACCATTTGTATCTTAAAAACTGGTTAAAAAAATAAAAAGTGACTGACTACAGTGATAGTTACTTTGTATTGGAAACTTGTTTGAGAAACAGTAACACGCTATTCATATGATCATTACATAAATAAATGTATAAATGCAGGGACATGGTATAGATACTGGATGACAGTTACACCTGCTCACTGGCACTTTCATATGAATATAGAATGATGTGAAGGAAAATTTCTATTGCGGTATTTAAAAACACAGCTATTCTTTCACCTTTAAATATTTATTCACTCATAATATCCCGAAGAAGTTTTGGTAGTTTTATTAATCAAATGTTTTAGGAAAACGTGGTATGTTGTGTGCATATTAGGGAAGCAGACACTTCAGAATACATTTTATCTAAATATTTTGCCAGAGACCTAAGCATATGTGTGTGACTGCATTTTAAGGAAGTCCTCCTTTTTTCACCTTGAATTACGCTTAGTCTAGCAGCATGCCATCTTAATGGAAGAGATACTCCTAAATGTATTTCTCCAGCAAGAAGAGTTGTTTTTTTTTTGGTATATGCTGAAATCCTCAGGCTCTAAGAGTAGCATACTTACTGTAAGCACTTTGTTCTTTTTTTTTAAATGGCATAAGGTGTTCTTAAAGCGCCTACTCTCAGCAGCACTATAGTGTCTTTAAAATACCTTTTAAGTGTGTGTAATGAAAACATTCCAAATTAATCTTGGGATGTAAAGTTTCAGATTTCCAGTTACCAGCTTGGAGATTGCCTTTCCCTTACTGATGTGGCATTTTGCAGAATGTTGATTTTAAATTGTGCTTCCGCCTCTTTCTGGATTCCTAGTCACTGACTGCTGATTCATGACATTTTTCTGACAGGGGGGATAAAGCAAAAAGATTCCAGGGGCGAGAGAGCTGCCGGTAGGTACGTGAAATTGCATGTAGACCTCCTGGTGTTCTTTGGGTGTTCTTTGGTGTTATCCGTCTTTCTGTGTGTTGATCCTCGGTTGCGAACTGTGGGGACAGGGTCCAGCCCAGGCTGGTGTGCACTCAGTGTCATGTTAAGGTCGCTCCTCACAGTGTCTAATGATGTGACAGATACCACCGTCATGTGTTTTGTTAGTCCTTAAAGCATGGCAGCAGAGGGACGTTTAAACTGTTGTGTAGGTCTCTCCTCAAGAATTCTCTGAAGCGTGTTCTTTTAGTGTTAAAATTGAAATCACATTTGTTAAAATTGGGACGCAAAGCTTCCTAACCCAGATCTCTCACCCTCGTCTTAGTTTTCTTTCCTGGTTTACAGTTTTGGGCCGAGCACATGATTTCTCCTGTGTGTGACAGGCATCTGTGGAATGGAATCCTGCATGCATCACTGCATAGATTGTGCGTTAGTAGTGCTGAGAAGGGGAAACAGTGATTACCTTTTCAGCTGAGTGGTGTGATTCAGAGCAGTGATAAGAGGGGACATACACGGTGGGGAAGATCAGCGTGGCTGTCATCAGTTGTGCCCAGCCTGGAGCTTGTATTCAAGGCCACCCGTAGAAAGACTGATTGTACCTGGGCAGGCAGTACTGAATAATCTGTGTGTAGATTTTCAGTCCTACTCTCCTCACATACAAAACAAGCTCTTTAGTACAGAAGTGCTCACAAACTCCAGGCTCCTAGTGGATGATCGGTGTGGGCGATTGGGTATGGTTAGAGAGCAGACTGGTGGCGAGACTAATGATCTCCACACGGCCTGTCCCCAGGGGCACGTCTGTCTGGTCGTTGGCTTCTGAAGGAAGTGTCTGTCTGTCTGTCTGTTGCTGGCAGGAAGCTGAGCGGGCTGCTGAGGAATTTAGCTGTCCCTTCCCAAACACTGGGACAATGTGCTCACAGTGCATTCAGCAAACCCTGTGTTTCCTAATCCCTTCATGGCAGGCACCGGCCGGGCCCCTGTGAATTACTGCCTGCTCTTGCTTCCATTTCTGCATGCCACGGCCTCCTATCTCTCCGTGAGATCTACAAAACTTGTTAGCTCTTCTGTGCTGTGTTTTGGTTTCATTTCCTCATCTACTCCCACCCTGGATACCTTCCTTGACTCTGATCCCGAGGGGATTCTTTTTAGCCTTATTATCCGCAGCTGCTGTCACCCTGTTTTCCTGTTTGCTTTCTGCTGTCTCCCTCACTCTGACCCAGCGCCTTCCTGTTTGAAGTCTCGCCAGGCTTCCCCTTTTCCTTCCCGCCCCGTGCCTGCGCCTGTGTGACTTTTGTGCCCCCTAAGAGACTTGGTCTCCCTTGTTGCCCTGGAACATTCCCGGGACAGGAACAGTACTTTTATAACTAAGTAGTTAAATAACAGCTGGACTCTCTGGTTCCATTGTATCTAGCTGAAGGAGAGAGCTGTAGAGTCAGGGCAAAGGACGTTCCTAGGCACCTCATGATAGCTCTGGGCCCACAGGACAAGGAGAACATAGAAATCAGAGCAGCAGGGTGATGTGGAGTCAGGAGCTTGGGAGTGGGATATGGAAAAGCTTTTTAAAGGTTGTATGTTGAAAAAAATTGATCTAGGGACAATAGTAGCTGGATTTGAAATGGCCTGCTTCAGTCAGTGGTGAGCTCTCTGTTACTTTACTCTGTCTCTCTCCCCCTCTCTCAGCCACACACAGTAGCCAAGAATCAGATATATCAAGCGGTAGATAAGGTTTAAAGTTCTGACTTCGAAGACTGAGGTCATATGACTTAGTGATTAGCATTCATATTTAGTTTACAGTACATGAACAGGAATGAAACTGAATTTTCATTCTTTTTTCCTCTCATTTGAATGGTTTTCTTTTTTTCTTTCTTTTTTTTTCCTGTATCAGTCACCCAGCTGTTCTTTTGGGCACCAATTTATATAGCTGTTATTGGACATCTGTGATTTAGGCTTTTAAAGTCAATTTAAAATATAGTCTTCTGTAGGAAAGTGTCTTAGTTACTTTTCTTAGTTGCGGAGATAAAATATCTGACATCCAAGATAAGGAAGGAAAGGCTTATTTCTCCCTTACGTTGCACACAGGCCACCTCCACCCCGGGCAGGTGTAGTGCTCACACCACCTTCTGCCCTGTTGCACAGAACGGGATGTTTTCAAGGTGAGGACCCTGCTCCCTTGCTGAGTCTCTTAGTTAAACTCCTAACTCCTCAAGTTGATACAATGTTTTAACCATTACAAAGAGGCTTTTGCAAGTTGTGCTTCTGTGAGCTGCAGAGTCAAGAGGCTGCCAGTTTCCATCCCTCAGATGAAACAATGGAGCAAGCAGGTCAAGGTGAGCAAGGCTGGCTCAGTGGCCAAGCAGGTTGGGAATGAAGCCCCGCTGCGCCCTTGCAGGCTCATAGCTAGAGAGCTCTGTGGCTTTCCTGAGCCCGGAGATCCTGGGGTCACAGCGGAGACGGTCGCTGACAGGCAGTGGGAGCCCGGGAGTTAGTAGACCCCATCTCCATGCCCGTAACAGCAGTACCTACACCATTGTCTGCAGCAGGGTGAAAGGTGGCGTGGTCCCGAAGTCCCCAACCCCAGCAGGTTCCCTGACTCCTCGCTGAGAAAGAATTTTCAGGGTGAGTCTGAAAGAGGCATAAAGGGATTCTCCAGGCTGGAATTTGAAAGAGCTCAGGCAGAGAAATAGTGTGGGCCAGAGAGAGGGAGGCGTCACCCAGAGGGGCAACCCGGATGTGCTATCCACCACCTGTCTGTGTCAGCTGCTGCCCGCGCCCATCGGCGCCCATCCCCGCCCGCCGTGAGGAGGGGCAGAGCCGGGAGGGGAGGAGACGGGGCTCCTTGCCAGTCTGCAGTTGAGGGCGGACAGCTCAGGCTTACTGCGTCTTGGGAGAAGAGAGAAAAAAATTTAAACTGGAGGTGTGCCTTTCCTAACAAAGCTGCCGTTTTTTCTTAAAAGCACAATTGCAAGATTCCGATTTTTATTGTCTCCTGTCTACTGATCTTTCTTTCTTTCATCCTGCCTCAGTTACAGGGTGTAAGGTTAGAGATTTTGCCCCACAGCATGGTGATTTGTTAATTATAATTGTTATACACTTTCAAATTTCAAAAAGAGGTTTTCAATATTCTTACCATTAAAGTGACAGCTATGTTAATTATAATTGGTATTTGTCAATAAAAATAAAGATAATTGTAGAAAAAAAAGCCATGTATTGTTGAGTGTCTGACTATTATCAGATCATTTACCATATAATTTCAGCTGTGCTATGACCTTTAGACCTTAAAATCTCCCTCTGACGCACTGTGTGTGTGTGTGTGTGTGTGTGTGTTTGAGTCGGGGTCTCACTATGTAGTTCATGCTGGCCTAAAACTCACTGTGAAGCCCCAGTTGGCCTCTCAGGTATATCCTCCTGCCTCAGCTCTGGAGTGCTGGGATTACAGACATTTGCCACCACGCTTGGCAGCACATGGTCCCCGGGCAACAATTTGAGGTTCAGAAAAGTCAGGAAAGGCTTTGGATGAGAATTCAAAACTAATTGAACCTGACACTTACAGTGAATACCATTATCAAGCAGCCAGATGAGATCAAGGTCCAGAAAAAGTCTGCATGTTTTCAACTAGATTTTTGATTCACATCATCTTTTTAAAATGGTGAGCTAACTTTTTTTCCCCTTTAAAATTGAGCAATAAAGTAAGGCTCCCTTTCTCAGGTAGTTTTGAAAAGCAGGTTGGTTGGAAAAGGTTAGGCAGCCTCCAGGGTGTGCCAGGTGCGTGCTTGGTACAGGGCCAGTGTCTAGCCCTGGCCCTGGTACCCACGGCCAGGACATGGAAGCCAGCCCAGGGGTGGCTGTCACCAGGCGCTGGCTCCCTGTCCCCTCAGGTCAGCTTCCAGCTCGGGACAAGCGTCTGCCTCTGGTCGAGGACAATTGAACAGAGAGTGCAGCTTGCAAACAGAGTGACCTGGGGCTCGGGAGGGGGAGGCTGGGGTGCAGGAGCAGAACAGAGAAGCTGTAGCTGGAAGGACAGCAGGTGGCGGATTCACCATCAAAGGAGGGACTGTCCTGCCCGGCTGGGGAGGTGTCCTCCAGGGACTGTCCTGCCCGGCTGGGGAGGTGTCCTCCAGGGACTGTCCTGCCTGGCTGGGGAGGCGTCCTCCAGGGACTGTCCTGCCCGGCTGGGGAGGTGTCCTCCAGGCGTGCTGAAGCCTTCTGAGTGTGGCGGTCTCTGTGGAGGGGCAGGGCCCCTGGGAGCTTCCGTGGAGGACCACAGCTTTTTAGATGGCCCTGTGTCTTGTTAAATGCATATGTTTTGTGAAAAGGAAAAACTTAAAGAGTTAGAAATGCACAGAGATAGATGCACGCAGGACGAGGACCAGTGCTCTGGTGTGAATCCGGACTTGTTTCGTAGCCTTGCGCTCAGTTTTCAGGTTTCTTGCGTAGTGGACGTAAGGAAATTACAAGCTGCTTCCAGAGAGTCAGCTGTAAGCCTTCTGGCCACGATGGACAGGACTGGTTGTGTGCTTGGCACTATGAGTTGCAGAGGGGTTTTGAGTTTCTTGACACTGAAATCTCAGTGTGTTGAGGCCTCAGGGTAAAAAGCTGTGCCTGGACTTCTGAGTCTGCAGTTTACAGACAGGTGAACTCCCCGGCCACCTCGACGGCAAGAAGGCAGAGGAGGTGCAGTCCTGCAGGCTGTGGGGGCAGTCTGATCTGACCTCTCCAGGAGAGGCCAGAGGACCACAGACGGCACTGCATTGGCTTTGCGGTCATCAGATTTTGTCCGTCAACTTAAACTTTTGAAATCTTGAAAACTTTTTTCAGAAGTAATGCTAGAAATTTGTATACCGTGTTACATCCTCAATATGAACGGGTGTCAGCACAAATGTATGTGTTACTCTCTTTGATTAAACTATGCAGTAGAAAGTTTTCAAGTCTAGATTATTAGTTAATTCAGTATGGTTTTCTGTAGAACAGAAGGTGTTAGGGCATGGTTAGGAATTAGAGAAACTTATGATTTATGTGAGGAACTAAGGCTTCATGTATATCATTCTCTGTAGAAACTATTCAAAGTGTGCTTAAAGGTCATTTATACCATTCCTGAATTCCTGAGGAATAGGTAAGAAAAACCGTGTCTGTGAGCACCTGGTGGTGGGTTCATATTTCAGAAGATGCTTTGGGGTCACCCCGAGTGTCCTGCAGGTGACCAGGACCTGAAGTCCTTCTTGGGAGCTCTGCTTTGTCAGGATGGCTTTGCCCATGGGGCATCAAGGATGCTGTGAGCGCAGAGTGGAGCTTACAACCAGAGCATCCCTTTACCTTGCAAATATGTATGTGCGGGTTGAAAGTTTTCACTTGAGAGTCCAGAATTCACATTATGACTCTGAAACTCTGACTCAAGAGTTGAAAATTTTTAATTAAAGAAATTGCCTAATGGAGGCAGTTAATACTTCTTACCTCCTAGCTACAGGGCTACCGAAAGAAAAATACGGTATAATTGCACTGTCTCTGGTGTCATGCTAGTTTGCTGATAGTTAATTTTTCTGTACATATTATTGAGTTATAATTATTGAAAAATTTACAGCATGCTTTTTCCCCTTAGATTTATTTCATATGCAGTTTCCAGTTTTTTCAAATATTATACTTTATGTTTTTTTGGGTTTTTTTCAAGATAGGGTCTCACTATGCATTTCTGACTGGTCTTGAACACGATGTGGCCCAGGCCTCATGTTCACAGTGGTCCATCTGATTCAGCCTCCTAAGTGCTAAAGGTTCCTTTTCAGCTCTGACTGAGACAAAACCATCCCAGAAGCAGGAAATCTAGGTTGGACAGGACAGGGCATTTGCCACCACATCTGGCACACACTCAGTTTTAATTGAAGCATACTATTTCACTAAATGAATGTGTTAACATCCTAATGGTATCCCACCAGTAAACACTGAAATTATTTCTGAGTTTTGAATTTTACTGTTAAAATTGAACTCATATTAAACATCTTTGTGTATAAAACCTTCTCAGTATTTTGAATTTGTTCTTTTATGAAAAATATATACAGTTAGATACATAAAAACTTTATTATATATGTTCATTGGCATGTATGTATATATGAAGTTCTAGATAATTTTCTGAGCTTAATTTTCCAGTTTACTATTTCTGCCTTCAATTCAATCTAGCCTATAAGTCAGCTTGTCAGTGTAATTATTTTAATGGCTGTGCTTTTTATGTAGAATTTGTTTTGTTTCCACCTGCACCATTCTTGCTTAATAGTTTCTATTCCTCATTCTGTCACTTTGAATGTTTCCTTTTTATTTAAAGTCTCTCTCTCTCTGTTTTGTCATCGCCAGTATGTGGGATGCACACATCTTGTGCTACCTGTGTTTCCTTGCCTGGGTCCTACACTTGTGTCACCTTTGCTTTTGACACCTTGATGTGGGTATCCCTCATGGGTGGAGGCTGGAGAAGCGGTACTCACAGAGCACAAGACAGCACTCAGTCGAGGACCCATTGTGTCGCCTCCTGCTGGGTCCAGCTGTGATAACAGACGTGCTGTGATTGTGGCTGCCCCAGCCCTCAGCCCTGTCCTGTCCAGTCTAGATTTCCTGCTTCTAGGAGTGCTGTTTGTCTCAGTCAGGGCTGAAGAGGAACCTCTTGCACTGATGGATAACATGTTGTGGGCCTCAGAAGTCACCCAAAGGGCCATGTGTTGAAGTCTTGATGCTCTTGGGTGGCTGGGAAGCCTCAAGAGGCTGGACCAAGAGGAAGGAGTTAGATCATGGGGTGCTCTGGAGGAGATGCTGGGAGCCCAACCTCTGCCTGCTTCTCCTCTGCTTCGGGCTGCCCTGAAGTGAACAGGCACCCTCAGCCTGCCTCCCTCTTCCATCATGGTGGCTGTGACCCCATGGCCAACCAGCCACGGACTGAACCCTCTGACACTACAATCCCAAATGAGTCTCTCCTCCTGGGAAGTTGATTATCTCAGGTATATTGCTGTAGTCATGGAGAGTTGACTAATACTTAAGAGTATTGTGGAAGACAAAGTCAATAAATATCTTGAAGACATAGGGGTAGATAGAGAATTCATTAACAAGAATCAAGCCACATGGGAAATACTTCCCAGAATCAATAACTGGGATCACATCTTATTAAAGAGTTTCTGCATGTCGGAAAAAAAGTTCCAGCAGAGTGAAAGGAAAACCCACAAACTGGGAAAAAATCTTAATGAACTGTCTGTCCCTCAGACAAAGGATTTCTGTCTAGAACTTATAAAGAATTTTACAAAATCAAACCCTTGAAATTCAAAGACCCAATCCAAAAATGGGCATCTGAAATGAATACACAGTTCTCAGATGAAGAAATACAAATGGCAAATAAGTACATGAAAAATGTTCATCATCATTAGTCATTAGAGAAATGCAAATTAAAACCACACTGGGATTCCATCTCACTCTGGAAACAATGGTCAGGATTAAAAAAAAAAAAACTACCAACAACAAATGCTGGAGAGGCTGTGGGGAAAAAGGAACTCTTCTGCACTGTTGGTGGAAGTGTAGACTGGTGCAACCACTGTGGAGGTCAGTCTGGAGATTCCTCAAAAAGCTGGGTTTGGAAGTCCCATTTGACCCAGCTATTCCACTCCTAGGCATATTTCCAGAAGAACTGAAAACATATCACAGTGATACATGTGCACCCATGTCTATAGCAGCACAATTTGTAATAGCCAGATCTTAGAAACAACCTAAGTGCCCATCAACTGAGGAATGGATAAAAAAGTTGTGGTATTTTTATACAATGGAGTACTACTCAGCTATAAAGAATGATCACATTGAGATATTTATAAATACATAGACACAACTTGAGACCATACTCATAAGCGAAATAAACCAGACTCACGTGTAAATACCGTATAGTCTCCCTAGTATGAGAGTTGATAAGAGTATATAAGATTTTATGGTAATAATGATTACCCATCTCATAGCTTTGAAGCCTTTTAATATTTTCATTCATCAGTTGGAATGGTTTTATTCTGTTTCGTTTGACTTTATTTTGTGTGATGGTATGAACAGCTATTTTGAAGAAAACAAAACATTATGGCAGTCATTGCTGATTTAATATCATCTTGCTTTGAAGTCCTACCATGCTTTTATTCTTCTGTTACTATCGTTTGTATCATGTTGTGTCTTACTGGGATTTTAATATATGTGATCATATAAACAAATTATTTATGGAAAATGAGATATTATAGTAGCCATTGATCATTTTCTGTTATTCGGTTCAGAATACCGTGTAATTCTTTGATTCTCTTGAATGGTTTTATACTATTTTGTTATGTTTGATACTGTGTTTGAAGCCATGCTCAACTATTACAAAGAAAGACATGGTAGCTACTGTTAATATCTGGTTGTCTTGTTGTGAAGTGCTGTGTTGCTTATGTTGTTCTGATCTGCTTTGTTCTGTCCTCTTTTGTTTTATTCTCTTTAAAATAAAAATTTGAAAAAGAGTATTATGTAATCTAGCAAAGCAAGCACCTCTGTAGTATCTTTGGCATTTAACTCAGGGAAAGACCTTCTCTCTTTCCTCTTTTGATTGACCTTAACTGTTGTGTGGACCTAGCCCCTGTCTTTGGGCTACCTTGGTTTTCTTTTGCATTTTTTTCTTTTTTAAAGTTTTATTTAAAGAGAAAAAAAGCCCAAACAAAACAGAAGAAGGGTAGCAACAATACAGAATTCCAAGGAAAAAGGAAACGAACCAAAAAAGAAAAAAAAAAACCACTAAGAAATCAGTACTTGACAAATTACATACTGATATCTTGGAAATAGTTGTTCAAATTACAAAATTAAAACATGCAAAGTATGCATTCAAACAGTGACACTGTTAACAGTTCTGCTTCACGATCTGACAAAAACAACAATATGATCATCCATCTTACCCACTCAAATATACATGCAATTATATAAAAAAAAGTAAAATTAAACACAACAAAAAAGAACAAAGTGGGTCGCAAGAGAGCAATGTAAGAGACATAAATTTCAAAGCTAGGCAATTGGAGATATTCACTCTCTATCATATTGACTCTTGTTTTCTTTCAAATAGTTGTCCATATTATCACATACAGGGAGTTCACATGAAACAACACAGTATGGAACTGATCTGAACAGGACGAGGAAGACGTTTCAGGTCTTCAAGACCAGACAATAGGGAAGCCAAGAATAGCTGTCATAGCATCTCTCATTCTCTTCAAAACAGCTGTCCATACCTTCATGTGTGTTTAACTTAAA